>JASANB010001602.1:0-83090 GCA_030248155.1 Sabatieria punctata
AAGTAGTACCTGGTGGGTGCATGGCCGCAGCATTAGCAGGCTGTCCTCCTCGAATGCCACCGACCGGGGCGGTCGGCCCTACAGGGTGCTGACCAGGACGAATAGGTTTGGCTGAAACACTTCTGTCATTAACAAAATCTGCGTCCTTCTGCAAGCTAATCTAACCGATTTGCGGAGTTTGCAGTCCGCGACGAGCTAAATTTCTCTGTCGGACCGCTTCCCTGATCCTCTCCACTTCATGCTGGTACCTGAAAGAAAGACAGAGGAGTAGAGCGAGTAGAGAAGAAAACCGGCCTGCCGTACTTCTTTCTGTCTCGCATGGCCGCCTCTTTCGCCTCCTTCAGCGCCGTTTCTAAGCTCTTAACGCGCTCCATGGTAGCTCGCAGTCGCTTTTCCAACTTCGGAAGTTCACAACGAAGATCGGCATTGTCACGCACCAACTAAACCATCAGTGAGTGCAGTGACACAGCAGACCAAAACACAACAACTGACCTGTTTGTGCACTTTAGTTAGCTGATCCAAATTATTCTCAAGGAAGGAAATCTTCTGTTTCTGGGCAGCCGACGACACAAACTCCTCTTCCTCCGGACCGGTCGGCGTGCGCTTCACTCGCTGCTGCAGATCTTGGACGAATATCTTGCGCAAGGGTGTGCAGCGTCTGCAGCTCCTTAGCAACTGTCTCTTCCAGTCCTGCAAATCCGTCCGCTACACTTAGCTGGCCTGGCATGCTTTTGTCCTCATGCCCTGGGAACTGGCTCAGTATCAACTGATAATAACTGCCCGAAAAACTCGTAACAACCGGAATTTCAGGGCAAAGACGAGCTCCGATTACATCTAAGAATGGCTTGTTTGCATACGGGTAGAGGTTGGAAGGTCTAAGTCTTAATTCAAACTAAAAACGACAAAAAATGAGCCCAAAACTGCTTCGCAGATAAAACAAATAGTGGAGAAAAATCGTTTCGGTGTTAAAGGTTTGGGGTCCGGTGTTTACAGGGACAGGCAGGCATTTGCTACACACAAGTATGCAGAAAGTTAGACCGACGAGCGGACACCAAGACCGTCTCCAGAAAAGAAAGAATGCGCACCTTTCAAGTCCTGTTTCGCCTGCTCGCGTTTGTCCGAAAGAAGAGTCAACTCTTTCAGTCTTTTTTCTTTTCTGCTTCCTCTGCTTTCAGCCGTTCGTAATCACCAGAGAGCTGATCTTTTGTCAACTGTAGTTCTTGCAAAGAGTCCTAAACTGCGATCGCATTGCACGCTTAGGTCAGCTGAGAAGGCCCACCGACCTTTAGTTGATCGATAAGTTTACTCTTGTCCGAAATCTCGTCGCGCAGTGTTGCTACTTGCTTAGCGTGCGCTTCTCTGTGCGTCTGCAGCTGAGACTCCAGCTCTGCCTTCAGATTATCCTCGGACGGGGCGCCAGAGCCGGCCACTTTCTCTGCAACCCAGCTTTATAGTTGAGGCATTGTCGGAAAAGCTAAACCTTGAGCTTTCAGCTTGGCGCACTCTTCATTCAACGCGTCGACTGCCTCCTCCAGTTGACGCTTCTTGTGTTCAACGTCGTTCATAGACTCCAACAAAGTTTTCATTTTCGCCTCGTGCTAAAAGAACCGCTTAGATTGATGATTGCGGAAGAGGAGCGAAAACCTGTTGAATCAGCAATCTACACTCGCTCAACTCCTTTTCATTGGTCTCCATTTTGGCGGACGTCTCGGAATGACCCGTTTCGAGCAGAGAACACTTCTGCAAAACAAACGCAATCTTGCATAAGCAGACGCACCTTAGCTGCGAGTCCGTACCTCAGTCAAGTTTTTAATTTCCGATTTCATTTTGCTAATAAAAAAGTCGGGCGTATGTGAACTCTTCGTCGATTCGGTCGGCCTTCTCATTCTGCTCGGTCGAATCTATCTGGTGCTGAATAGAACACATAAATAAAATCGGAACACATTCCACCACACAACAGCAGACGCCGGCTAGCATTTCGGATGAGGGGCCCATTTTTTAATAACAGAGTACTGAGCGTAAGTTAGACAAAAAGTGCTATTCATGGCTAATAAACCTTCGCATATTTTTGTAAAAACTGTTTTACGTTTAGTTTCACCATACTAACTTCCAGCTTTTAGTTTGAGTAGACGGATCGTTTAGTTTTCGGTTTCATTTCAAAGAGTGTGCAATTGCCAATATATTGGTTGGTCGCCTGGCAAAAACAGCCACGGAGTCGGGTACTGTAACAGTAAGTGAACAACTTCAATACACTGCTTTTTCATTCTGTTTTTCAGTTTTTTATTGTTTTTATCATGTTTTTCCCTCAAATTCGAAGTGGTAAGTGTGTGCTAAGTTTCACACAAAGCTCAGTGTACCTCCACTAACCATTATACAAGAGCTGAATGCTATACTTGAAGAAGAGGCCCTAAGTCCACAAGCTGTCCTCTTAGATAGTCATGCAAGTGGCGGTTGGACAATCGGAGACAACCAGAGTCAAATGCTTGTTAATGCGCTGATAGCGTAAACGGCGTTTAGGAGGGACATGACCGGCAGACAGCTCGAAATCTGTCATGATAAAGGTAAGGGACAGCCTGGGTTGATCCAGCTTAAGCTTAAATGGCAGTGAACAAGAGGGTGCATGGAGCCAACGTGATGAAAGGAACGAGCTTGAACTTAGAAAATTGACACAAGCTCAACCGTCAAAATTCCTAGCTTTGTTTTGGAGAAATCGAATTTTTCCGAGTTTTCTGCTGGTAGTCTGATATACCACTGTTCAGTTCTGCACCTGTTACATGTAAGACAAGGAAAGGTCGCGCGAGGTAAAGACGTGTAGCCCTTTCAGCTCTTGATTGATAGCTACTGGAGGCACACTGAGCTTCATGTGAAACTTAGCAAACACTTTCCACTCCGTATTTGAAGTAAAAGCATACTAAAACATTACAAAACAGAAAACCAGAATGAAAAAGTAGTCTACTGAAGTTGCTCACTTTACACAGTTACAATACCCGACTCCGTGGCTTGTTTTTGTCAGGCGACCAACCAATATATCGGCAATTGCACACTCTTTCAAATTAAACTGAAAGCTAAAGGATCCGTCTGCTTAAACTAAAGCTTGAAGCAAATTCCCGTTTTTTAAGAACCTGTACATATCTGCATGATTTCTACATAAAATTCTGACAGAAAGTCCAGGACCAATTTGCCCCAACTACTTCTGCCAATATCCGCCAGCGCATAACCAGTGGTGCGATATCAAACAGCGAACCTTCAGTTCATTGACGTTGCCGCCGACCAGTGAGCCAATGTCGCAGAGGTCGCGTAGAATGTTGGCCAGCATTTCCTGCATGCGGCGTTTGTGCACAACCGTTCCTTCCTTAATCTGCTGCAGCTCCGACTGAACGTCGTTCAGCAAATTCTGAAAACCACAACACAGTACACTGGTTGTGTGGCCAAGAGAGCTTCTAAATAATACCAGATTGCGGTTCAGTTCATCGCTCAGAGTTTCGTTCTCTTGAGCCTTCAAGTCGGCCTCCTGCGTCTTTTGGTCGTAGTTCATGGCCAACTCTTCCAGCGCTTGCAATACCTCTTTCACCTCTTCTTTGGCCGCCTTAAACTTGCGCGTAGATCCGGGCAAAGAAGTAAGAAAAGATCCGTACCTCATTCTCGGCCTGCATTCTAGACATTTCCTGCTGAGTTTGCTCGTAGCTCGTTCTAGACTGCTTGATCAGTTCTTCTTGCTCTGCCATCTGCTCTTTGAGACGTTCAGCCAGTTGAGAAGACGATTGGATCTCGTCGTCCTGAACAGTCACAGCACTTAGGAAGCGTCATCAAGAAGCAAACAAAGACACTACCTTCTCATCGAGTTGCTGGTACAACTTGACGCGTTCTTCCTCGTATTTCAGCCGCTCTTCGTCAGAAACAGCTCCGGTCGGCACGTTGACCAAGGCCGGCAGCGTGGGTGCCGGTCCCAGCGACCGGTCCATCAGCATGGACTCGCTGACTGAAGGCGTCAACCCGGCCGCGTTGGCGGCAGCGGCCGCCGCCAAGCCATCAGCGGCCGTGATCTCGGCTATGTTGGCCTGTTCGGACTCGGGAACCTTTTCGCCTGAAAGCACAGCAATGCTACGTGGAGTGTGACACCACACAGCAAAGCAACGAGCTACCCTTGCGCCATCTCTCCAGCTCCTTCTCGGCCGCTGCCAACTGAGCGCGCAGACGGTGCACTTTCTCGCGTTCGCGCTCCCATCGTCGTTTCCACTCCTCTGCCGTCAACTCTTCATTCACCACAACCACGTTCTTGATTGTTTTGGCACTAAACAACACTACATACAGTGACGCCAAGCAAAAAACACTTCGCCACATTTAGGTAGGATGACATCATACATGTAACACCGCCGGCGTGGGGGGAGGGGCATCAAGGGGTTTCACCCAGGGGGGGGGCAAAAACTAAAAAAGCTGTAGAACGCCTGTTTTGGGTCGGGGGCGTCCCTAAACTGACTCGGGGGAGGGGGTTTGGCCTTTCTAGTTAGTGGAGTCCCCTAGCTCATGTGTGGATGTCATCATATGTGAGGTCAAGGTTGAGGGGTGGGATACAGGAGTTTCGCATCGAGGATTGATTCATTAAATTATACACCTGCCAGTCCTTCTGATCTAGAATTTTGCTGAAATATGCGCAAAAACTTGGATCGAAGCTGATGAAGATGAAGCTCAATTGAAATATCGCTGGACCCCAACTAAGTGGCTTCTACCTTAGCCTAATAAGCGAAAAAGATTTTATGAACCAAGTGCAAAAGTGTGGTTTTCCGAAAAACCCAAATTTCGTTTATTTATGTCATTTATGGTATGTCATTTATTTATTTATTGCCCCAAAGCAAGTTTAAAAGAAAAGCACTTTTGACTGGAGCCTAAGGGCCGCTACGCCGCTAACGGCGGTTTTTGCCGAGCCAAGTAAAAATACTTTTAATTCACATCTTTGTCCAATCTACGTTTGAAGCAAAGCCAAGTGATGAACATAAATGTCGAACAACCACCGATGGGAGGAGGATGGGGAGACACTAAACACCGACAAAAAGCGCTAACTGTAAAGAAATACCGTTGACCAAAGAGCATTGTAGATTTGGTCTCGCCCTCGTTGAACGAGGCCGGAGAGCAACAGATCACGATTGTGGTGCGAGCATTTCCGCCCAACGACTCCTGCAGAATCCTCGTCAATTTGCTGTCTCTGTACGGCACATGACTTTTCTGAAACTCCAACCATCTCATCTCGCAGAGGCCAGAGTCAACGAGGCCTACCGTTCCTTCGGCCAGAGCGGCGATCACGTTTCCCAAGGCAGACAGAGATTTGTTGATGTTCTTGGCCTCCTCCAACACGGCCCCTTCGGCACCCGTTTTGCTGACCTTCTCACTTCCCGCCAAGTCCACCAGATAGAGCTTGCCGGTCAGCTTCTTCTGCGTCTCCAGGTTCTCCTGCTTCACTTGGATCAAAAACACACTGTGACTGCGAGAACTGTGCTCGTTCATGTCTGAAAACCAACCCATCTAGTCTACAAGTACACAGCAGCATATTTCCACATGTGATTTCTCGATATTACTGGCATCGCATATGGCATCGGTTAAAGTTGAAGTGACCATTTACATGAAGAACTAAGGTGATACCATATGGCATCGATACTACAGGTCAGGTATCAGGTATCGACTGAGGGTGGGTCGACTGAGGCCATTGACACACGAGCCGGAAAATAATGTAGGGGTATGAGTTGTCAGGGTGCATTTATTAAAAAGGTCGCAAAAACCCTATAAAATTTCCGATTTCCCTGACAAATTGAAGGAAAGGTGAAAAAGGTAAGCATGCAATAGCGCAGCTGGGAATCGAACCTTTAGAAAGTCTGCAAAATTTGAAAGTGACTTATAGACGCTCAAATGTTTAATGTATCGCCGGCGCACTTGTAAGCTTCTCAGGCCATCTACGGGCGATACCATTATGATTACTTCCAAGTTTCACTGACTAGCATCGATAGCCTATTTGGTAGCGGCATGTATACCGAGAAATGCCCAACTGCATAAAGAGACTGACTGGTGACAGCGACGTGACGATTAGCTTTGCCTTCTTCAATAACCTCCATCACCTCTTCGGGACTGGAAACGAATCGTTCTGAACAGCCTTTGACATAGGGAACTCTGTTTTTGTCTTCGTGAATGGACAGATTGGTCTTCGTCACTGCAAATGCGCCAATGCATATAAATACAGCAGCAAATACCCAAATATCACCATCCAGCAAGTCACGTATACGTTCCATGTAGATTTCAAAGTAGGAGACCTTGATGTGGAACTCAAGGTTCTCGTCCATGGAATAAATATGATTAAATATATCCTGAATAATGCGTGGAATGATGCCCTGACGCTCGGAGTCACCGAACATACCCTAAAATAAACCTTTTTGTGGTGTTATCGACACAAAACAGCAAGGTCATAACATATGTGCATAACCGGCAGAAAAGTTGGTATAAATTGGATTGGGAGGGAATAATCTTAGCACTACACCGTCCTGTGGTGTCTTACCTCCATGGTGTGTGTTTTGCCGCTGGATGTCTGCCCGTATGCGAATATGGTGCCATTATAGCCGCTGAGCACATCTGAAAGCAATAAGAAACTGAGTAGCAATAAATAAGAGACGCCAGAACAGACCTTGCACTATGTGGTAAGCTGCTTGCATGTATACATTCTCTTGAGTGACGGACGGCTTGAATACCTTGTCAAACACGTACACCTTGCCCTGCAACAGACACTACATTAGCATGCTGGGAGCCGGCATGAGTCAGCTGTGCAAAGCCCCCACCCCAATTGGATCGGACCACTGGCATTTAACACGCACACGACGGATTACACAAAATAATTGTTAGCCAATCAATAGCAACCAGACGCCCTGGTCCAAGCCCTTCCCACTCATAATTCAACACAACCATTTAACCTTGTGCACACACGACCTCCTTTCGCTTCAGACACCAACTAGGTTTTCTGCCACCTCAGATAAATCAAATATACAGGCTTGCGAGGCAAGTAGCGACGGCTTCCGGCTTCTTTTCAATCCCGCTCGTACACTACGTCTCGTCCATACATGGGTCGTCAAAAATGGGTTGGAGGTAGTCAAAATCCGAAAATTTGGGGGTGGGCCTACATACATGGGCCGGAAAAAATGGATGGGTATGGATGGCTCATCTGCGGGGAGGAATGACCGAAATTTTTTTGCTTTCCCAAAAAAAGGTCGCCGGAATTTCGGAGGGGGTATGGGCCGCCGATTGGGATATGTGATCGAAAGTTTTTGCTTTCCGAAAAAAAGGTCGCCGGGGTATGGGTCGCCGAGGGGTTGTTGCAACTTTTTGTCCTTTCGGACTAGGAGTAGCCAACTGCTATAGAGCAGGAAGAGACACAAGGTCCGGCAGTCTCCTTAACAACAACCCTCCCCTTTTGCTGTCGATGGGTACAAGACAGCTAAGGTTTGGTCCCCATTTATCTACTTGCCATTGCTGAATTTCGACGGCCTGGGTTGGGCTTTGTGTCGACTACTTCCCATCGCCTCGACAGGTTTCGAACCCACAAACACACCGCTACCACGGGTGCCGGGGCCGCCGTGACACACGAGATAGCGTAAACTACCCATGGCCAAGACGCGACCTTTGTGGTGGTGGTGCGACCGAAATTTTTTGGCTTTCCCAAAAAAGGTTGTTGTTATTGTTGTATCTACCCAGGAACCATTGACGGCTCCTTCCTCTTAAGCTTGGAAATCAGGCGGGGTCCAATGTTACCGCCTCCGGGGCATCTCTGCATACCCTTCGGGGTCAATGTAGAGTGGACTATAAATACGGCCCCAGGTCGACCCTGGCTAGTCCCCAAATGGTAACACCTTTCCCGGGCACGCAGCTTGTTCCTGTTAGCTGCTGTGTTTGTTGGCTTCGGACTGCCAAAAAAGGTCGCCAAAAAGGTCGCCGCCAAAATTTCCATGGGGGGCTGGCGCCTGCCGACGAGGGATGTAAACCCCTCTTACACCCTCGGCCCATGTATGTGGGTCTACCGATTTGGAGGATCGCGGCCATTTTGACGGGTGGATCCAGGAACAAAAATCTGGTTCAGGTGGGTGTTGTGGGATGATTCGGGGGTCGAGCCCAAGTTGGGGGGGGCAAACTCCCGCCACTCCCCACGGCCCGTGTATGGTCTCGTCGAATGGTCTGGTCATTTTTTAGGGAATTTTAATAAAAATAGACCAGTTCTCACCATACATGGGCCGGAAAAATGGGTTGGGGTAGTCAAAATCAGAAAATTTGGGGGTGGGCCTGCCGGTTTGGGTGGGGGTCGCGGCGATTTTGGTGGGTGGGGTCAGGAACAAAAGTCGGCTTCGGGTGCGTGGGTGGGGTCATGTGGGGGGTCGAGCCCAAGTTGGGGGTGGGCAAACCCCCCGGCCCATGTATGGTTCTCACTGCGTTAACAACACTTCAGACGAGCTTTTTTGCTCAGGCAAAATTTGTATTTGGCAAGCTTCGCCCAGACCAAGCAGTTCAGCCGAAGTTTACACCGCCGATTGTGCTCAACACAACTGTGGACACGAATTGAGCATACTTTCAGCATAATTATTTCCATGTGAAATCTTTCTAAAAACCCTGAGTTTGGGTAGCCGAAGTTAACGTTGAGAATTGAACGGCTGATGGTAGATTCTTATTCGTTTACAGAAAAGCTCAAACAGAACTGGGTAACAAAGCCTAGGCTATCAACACGATGGAAAATACTGTGTTGTATGCATACATGTACTAAGGGGGGTTTGGGGGGGTTACCCCCCTGCTGGAAAGGCCAAACCCCCCCCCCCTCACCCCCCCCCCGAGACAGGTTAAGGGACCCCTCCCCCTGACCAAAAAATACAAGTACTAGTAGTGGCTCCAGTATTAACAAACTGGGTCAGAAATCACTAATTTTTAGCCTAAAATTCAGTTGAAAAGCCTTTGGAAACCGAATTTGGCGTTTCCACTGCTGATATTTAAGAAAAATCGGTGTTTTTGGAAGCTCTTTTTGTCATTTTTTGCTTGTTTTTAGCTTTAAAACGCTATTTGGCAGCTTAAAATAGCGATTTTTAGCGTCTTTACTGAGAAAAACGTGCTAAAAACGCATTTCTAGGCGTTTTGGAGCTTTTTGAAATTTGGGACCCCCCACCTGGGCGAAACCCCCCCCCCTCGACCCCCCACCTGAGGAAACCCCCCCTACCCCCCTCCCCCCAGGTCGGCCCGGAGCTGTTACATGTATGGTTGTATGCGATAAGACAGACTAACAATTCCATTACTGCTTACTCCGACATTGATGCAATCCTCTGTGTTCGGTGGAAACTTCGTAATAATCTTTGAGCCGCCTTTTTCCTCACTGTCGTTGAGCGGTCGAACACGACAGAACACCTTAATGCCGCATTCGGCGGGCGGAACGGCCATCGCGGCTGTTGAAGCTCACGACCACTGATCTTGCCACGTACCAGTCGATCGGCTTGACCTTTGTTCTGACGTCAGTTGCACAGAAATAACCGGGTGCTGCTGCTGCTCGTTCTTTCAAACTAAAAGCAAACACAAATTGAGACTGACGCAATGCTTCTTCCAAGACGATGGACATTAGACGTGACGCCCATTTCGCATCCACTCCATACGTAAAGTAACACCAGAACCAGCCAGCAGCCATAGACAAACCAAACTTGGACGGTAATTGTAACCGGCAAATTGATCATAAAAGTGAGATGCTCCCTAGTTGATCGCAAACCTAACTAGACTAGTTACTTAAATAAAAATCTTGTCTCTTAATCTGGAGAACTTGGGAATAGCTGATTTGTAGCTGTGTTACAAAGAAACCATATCGGTTTACAACATTCAGCATCAAAATTATACAGTTCGGTACAATTATTTTATGTCACAATATTTTAGGCGAAAAGATTGTACGACGCATTCCGAATCAGAAAAGCGAAACCAAACCCTCTAAAGCCAAACCCAGACATTGACCCATCAGGCTTGGGGTTGACCCCCATCAGGCTCTGACATACCCCCTCAGGCCGCCGCTACCCCCTCAGGAATTTTTAGGAAGAATTTTGTATACTAAATTTTGATAAAAGCATGCCTAGATTAGGTGTAAATGAGCTCAAAATAGCTCATTTTAATACATTTCAGCAAAAAATAAGCGTAAAAACCTTAGTTCAGTCAATCGGACTCTTTAGCTTACCGTCACCGCAACACCCTCAGACGCCGCTAACCCCCTGAGGATTCTGAAATTTACCACCCCTCAGCCGAAATGCTAGCCAATGTCTGGCCAAACCCTTGACCAGATGGCGCATTTACGACTGACAAGACGACTAAACAGTTTTTGACCTTTTATCGAAGAAAAGTCGACAAAAAACACTTTTAAACTTTGGTTCATAAGTAGATAAAATTGGTCGGTAGTTCACAGTTGGTGGGTTACGATGCAGACATCGGCAAAGGGGGCTGACGGGGTTGCCGCACCTCCTCAGGAATTTTTTATGAAAAATTTTGTATAGAAAATTATCATAAACTATGCCTAGAAAGTGTAAATAAGTTCAGTATAGCTTATTTTAATTATTTCAACGAAAACTAAGCCAAAAACCTTGATTTTAGTAAAAAATCGGAGTTTCTGGTTTACCGTACCCTCAAACACCCCTCCGCCGCGCTAGCCCATGTTGTTACGATGTACATACACATGGTGAACCATTTATCTATCTATCCAGTGTTTCGTATTGCGGCAACCTTTTTGTTTGTCAGTCAATTTCGCTGAAATTTGAACACCACACGCACACAACCTAAGAATTTTTTACTATCAAAATTTTGGCCACGTCTGTCATTTTAACCACTAGTTATGCAGTTCCACGTGACCGCCGTCACTCTCTTGCCCTAGCCTGTTTGACATGACAGAATTTTGGTTAGCAGAAAGGTTTGACAGCTAATAAGCATGCGATTTATTCAACTTACGCTCTATAATCTAAACAAACACAAATTACAAGAAAAAGAAAACTTAAATCAGCGTTTTCACTGCATTTCTGAGCAAAAACCACTTTAACAATGATTTTTAAATGCGGAATCTCGATGCCCAAAGAGTCACTGGGTACCAGATCAGGATGTTAGTTATACCGAATAAATACGCACAAATAATTCCGGAAAGATTCATAATGGTCAGACTCTTGACCCGTGGACCCCAGACGATTCCGACGACCCAGCGTTTCGGCTGAGGGGGTAGAATCTTTAATTCCTTAGGGGGGCTGAGGGGGGTAGGAGCGCCTGAGGGGGGCTGAGGGGGTGGTAAGCCAAAAAGTCTGATTTTTGGCTAAAATCAAGGGTTTTTTGCTTATTTTACATTAAAATAAGCCAAAATAAGCTATTCTGAGCTCATTTACACATCCAGGCATATTTTTATGATAATTTTCTCTGGGGCCAAATCCCCCTCAGCCCCCTTTTGCCCACGTCTGCTTCCGACCCCCTTCGATTTTTGACAGGTATTTTTTCAGCTAATTTTTTAATTCTTAGAATTTCGGACACTATAAAATTCCCTATAAAACAGCACTTTTTGCCGTATTTGAGCTCAAACTAACTTTTTTACGATTGCAGGCGAAAATTGCGATTTGGGAGATTTTTAGGCGACTGAGCCATACATGGGCCGGAAAAATGGGTTGAGGGTAGTCAAAATCTGAAAAATTGGGGGTGGACCTGCCGGTTGGGGGAGTCGCGGCCATTTTGGGGGGTGGGGTAAGGAACAAAAGTCGGCTTGAGGTGGGTGGGCTGGTTTGGGGGGTCGAGCCCAAGTTGGGGGGTGGGCAACCCCCGCGGCCCATGTTTGGACTGAGCCCGAATTCAGAAGATGCTAAAAATAATACTCGGGGGCCGGGGGCACACAGAGTCGGAAAAATGGGGTTGATGGAAACGCTTTCTATTCTATTTAAGCAGTTTTGATAAAATTTTCTGACGTTATATAAACAAAACTAGTATTTCACACATTTTTATTACCGGAACAAATCAGGAATCTGCACATCTCTAGTGCGAATGCAATACCTGAATCTGTCTGCCTGCAATGGTTAAGGAAGAAAGCCACCATACATGGGCCGCGGGGATTGCCCACCCCCAACTTAGGTTCGAGCCCCCCAAATCACCTCACCCACCCACCAGAAGCCAACTTTTGTTCCTGGACCCACCCACCAAAAATTGCCGCAACCCCTCAAATCGGCTAGGCCCATCCCCAATTTTTCCGGTTTGACTACCCCGACCCATTTTTTCCGGTCCATGTATGTAAGCCACCCTCTATTGGCAAACTAAGGCGATTATTGCATATCTACTGCAAGTCCTAGAAGTGTCATATCAGGAGGTTAATAGAGAAATAGGTACATCGATTATTAAAGCTTAGGCCACCTGCAGGGTGAGCCAAAAAAAACAACCGATCAGATTTTTTTCTGTGGCAACCGTAAATCTCAACCAATTTGAATGAAACACATTTTTCATTGAGATTCTTAGTTCTTAGTTCCCTGATATATTTGCCTTCAAAATCAAAACAGTGATTTTGGCAATAAAAAAAGAGCGACTTTTATTGTTCCGTTGAACTTCATAATAAAACAGATTCCTACTGTTTGGGGCTAATCAGACTTTACTGCTAAGGTGGTAACCGACCCTTGTGACAATAAATATAGCTACAAATAAAGCCTTGTGACGCTAATACAAATAAAAATCGCTCTTGTTCATTGTCAAAATCACTGTTTTCATTTTGAAGGCAAATATATCAGGGAACTGAGAACTAAGAATCTCAATGAAAATGTGTTTCAATAAAATCGGTTGAGATTTACGGTTTCTACATTTAAAAACCTGCTGGGTTGTTCTTTTTGGCACTTGAGAGAGAAAAATTATCCGACAGCCTGAGCCTGGGATGCAAAACAACAAGATTGCTGCAATAAAGAACAGAAAGAATACCTACCTAAATTTAAAAAAAAACCAGAGGAGAGAATTTTGTAGAATATCCTCCAACCAATTAGCTGCCAAATGGCGAATACCTAATTGAGAAGGCACGTCCGGAGTTCGCCCCACCGGTGTCAACCACAACTTTTAGCATCGGTTTTCTGCTTAGGTTCAGACTTAGGCTTAGGCGGAAATTTTTAAAGAAATCTCCGCCACGCGGCTGATAATTACAGGATATAGGCCTAATATAGTACCAACTACACAGCACTGGACCGTTTGTTTGTTCTTTTTCTACAGCCCTAAAAAAACGTTTACATAAACATAGGTAAACCAAAAGCACAAAAAAATTATTAGTGTGTGCATAATATGTACTACTAAATTCGCACTGATGGGCGGCTAACAAACGAAACTAAGTACCTATACTACCTAATCAACTTGCAGCCGAATTTTTCTCAATCGGTCGGACGGGACGCACATTCATACTTACTTACTAAGGTTCCGCATCAAACCGTAGTTTAAAAAAACTAAAGAACTGGGACTTTTATAGTAGTTAGGCACGGTTCACTAAAAGCAAGATGGCTTGGGGGTAGTCTAAAGCTGAAAATTTGGGGATGGACCCACCGATTGGGGGCTTGCGGCGATTCTGATGGGTGGGTCCAGGAACAAAAGTCAGTTTCAGGCAGGTGGATTTTCAGGCAGGTGGGGTGGTTTGGGGGGTCGATCCCAATTTGGGGGCTGGGCAAATCACCCAGAACTCACTGGCCCATCCCATGTATATTTACGAGTGTTGTATTTGTTTGTTTACGGTCTGCTTAGAATAGGAGTACTGTCTCTACGTATTTCTGAATCTATGAGAGCATATCTAGTCAGGTTTAAGGCCATATAACATGTCAGTTCTGACCATTTGTGGGTGGGTCCGTTGCCCATTCGGTCACAAATAAATCATATCATGTCGTACGAAAATTTTACTATGCTAAGCCGTCGAACGCCGTTTTCAAACTTGCAACTGTCTGCAAGCTCCCAACAGTCTGTTTTTTTACTTTAAGTTTTACTACCTTTTCGGACAGCTAACAACACCCCATAACTTATCGGAGAGCGCTGGTTACAGTGCCCGAGTACACTAATTGGCATTTAGGATATTGGCTACAAAAAGGAAATCCAAATAGTGTATCCGGGTACACTAATCGGAACTTTGCAAAATCAGTCAGAAAGAGCTGTATTTTCATTTTGTCAAAAAATTAGTTTTTGATTCTTGACGAGAGCAGACAAAAAGTGGAAAACTAGTTGCCATAGCATAGCATAGCATAGCATAGCATAGCATAGCATAGCATAGCATAGCATAGCATAGTAAGCATAGCAGCAACATGTACATAGGTTTTGTTTTTTTTGTTTTACCTTGTTTTATTGCTTCTGCCTAAGTACCGTTTTACTGGTGTCTGGCTTTAAAAGAGAAGTAAAAGATTGATTGATTGATTGGCCCGCTGAGCTGCTTCTGACCTTTGCATCGCACCGATATGCAGAAACGCAAACTAGTAGCTAGTACCAAATGAAATGATGAGAGAGATAGGAGGTATATGTGCAAAAGTTAGTCACAGAACAAAGACGTTTGACAATCTTTTCATGCAATAGACGTTGCGGTTTGCAGAAAAGCGTTAGTAGTTTAATAAAACGGTAGCCAGTAAATATAAAGAACGGTTCACTACAACCAGGCCTTGCGGAGTGCTGGTGCATTTTATCCTTTACTGAACCGTCTTGGAGACGCAAGAAGGACTGTCTTGCACGAAATAAATGTTTCAACAGCAAATCATGGGCTGACGGGCTCACGGCTCGGTAAGGCGGATTCTACGCAAGGAAGGACACTAACGCAACAAGACGCGTCACCAGCCAAGATGAGTCATACTATTCTACCACGTCTTTCCTACCTACTGAAGAATATTCAGTGTCTTCACTACATACTGCAAGTCAAATGACAATATTATACTTGATTGAGGCAACCCGACGGCGAGCCAGTGATGTACCTGCTACTGTACATACAGTATGGTAGGTCAAATATAGGACCTGTTACTCAAGGAAGTGCACCCTGAAAAGTCTGCAAAGGCCGGCACAGTTGGTGTAGTGGTTTAGGCCGCAAAGCTACGTACTGTGCGCGTGCTCGTGCGCTCATCCACTCGGCGGGGCAAGTTACTTCCTGCAAAGAGTTGGTCGTAGGCCAGGCAGGCCACCGTAATCTGGTCACAGCGGGTAGGTAAATGGGCTCCTACTGGAGCTGCCGTTGCACCGAAAGCCCCTCCACAAAGCATGCCGCGTTGGAGGAGAAGGTTGATGACGTCAGCAGTTGTCTGAGAAACCACTATGCCGGGAGCCCTCGGCACACCGTTTCACCGGCGGCTGTCGGGAGCTGACAGCGCCATGACATTAACGTGCCAGGCGCTCTCTTAGTGACGGGCACCCAATGCATGGCTAGGAGGTGGCTGGGCAGTGAAAGAAGGGCAAACGTTTCAGATGACGAGTTATCGGGGGTTGCGAAATAGACCACGAGTCAGATCGTAGGTCGTATGCCTGACGCACATTGGATCGGATGGGAAAGGTGCAAAAATATACCCAAATTTGAGCAAAGTGGAAAGCTCCGAACTTTTAGGTACAGGATTGGGAATCCGAGAAAAAAAGTACATTACGCGCGCTAAATACGCCAGAACTGTTACAGTTTTCAGTGGAAACACTGCACACACGAACATGAAATGTTAGTGAACACGAAACGAACGCGCGATAAAAAACAACAATTACTTAAACATTGCTAGGGACGTCGATAGTACGTACGTACAGTTTCTGCAGAGACACAAAAACATGCCCACATAGCGAATTTGAAAGAGATTTTTATTGGGCAAAAGGAAGCATCACAGGCAAACGGAGTCAGTCAGTATCAGGTGAGTGGTAGGTCGGAGTCGGCGGAGGGTCTGGGTCTGGGTCTGGGTCGTGTGTAGACCTAGTACATAACCAAATTTTAGTTAGTAGTTAGTGGTTAGTAGTCCAAGCTTTCAGGCTTTTCAGTTAGTAGTTAGTGGTTAGTAGTCAATTCAGCCAGCGATCCGAGTTTGTAGTTAGTGGTTAGTAGTCAATTTGTAGTCCCTGGAGGCTGTGCAAAAATGGCAACATCGGTTTAGGGTGAGGGGGTTTGGGTACCAAAAAACACTAAAAAAATCGTTCAAATCGCAAAAACTCGCTAATTTGGACTCAAATGCAGCTAAAAATGCATATATTTTAAAGACGATTTTAGAAATTTTCGTGTTTGAAATTCTAAAAATTTAAATAATTGCAAAAAAAATTACTTACCAGAAAGATCAGAGAGGGGGCCGAAAAAATCGTCTTGGGGGTCCCCGATTGAAAAGCCTGGCTCTTTCGTGTGGGGCAGACTCTGTTCTGTTACATTGTACATGTGGTGGTGGACAATCTAGACAGACATGGGCTAGCATTTCTGCTGAGGGGGTAAAATTTTCAATTCCTGAGTGGGGGCTGAGGGGGGCTAAGGGGGTGGTAACCCAAGAAGTCCGATTTTTGGCTAAAATCAAGTTTTTTTGGCTTGTTTTTCATTAAAATAAGCTTTTTTGAGCTCTTTTAGACCTCTAATCCAGGCATATTTTTATCATAATTTTCTATACACAATTCTTCCAAAAAATTCCTGAGGGGTAGCGGCCTGCCGAGGGGGGTAGGTCATAGCCTGAGGAGGGGCAACCTCCCTCAGCCCCACCTTTGCCCATCTCTGAATCTAGCCTTAATCATTGGATGATCTAACAGTTGCCATTTATGTATGCACTTATAATTACAGTCACAACTACTAAACTAAATTTGATGATCAATGAACTGAGATCCCAAGCAATGTTTGTAATTTGTGTGGTTAATGAAAAATTTTCGCGATTTTTGTAAAATTTTCACTTAAACTGTTATAAAATAACTGTAAGCAACCGTGCAGATTTCAAGATTTGAGACTACAAACTCGGGACGAAAAAATATGTAGTTAGTGGTCAATTTGTAGTCAGTGGATTTAGTTTGTAGTTAGAGTTAATTTGTAGTCTCACTTTTCCCAAAAGTCAGGTAGTTAGTAGTCTTTTAGTTTGTAGTTAGTAGTCACTACGAACTAGGTCTAGTCGTGTGACAGTGTCGAGTGCGTCGGTCAGTATCAACAGGGCGGTGGCGGGCTCTTGTTCCAGTGTCTTGCTCCAGGCTTTGCTCTCTCTTACTTGCGTCCACTGGTTAACGATGAGGTCGGCTGCTCTCTGCTTCATACTTTGCACGCAGAGCGGTCGCAGAATCAGCAGATGATGTAAGATGCGATCGTGCCCTTCTGTTTTAGTCAGAGCTTGGAATTGTTCGCTGGGTCGTCCCTACCATTAGCAGGAGAGTTGGGGCGATAGAATCTGGAGTGTGGAGCTAAAGTGGCGACAGAGGTGGATCAACCAGTCAAAAGAACAATCGTCAGCTTCGCATCTCTACCCACTGCTCTGAGCCTACGCGAAATCGCCTAACACCGTGCCAGGAGGCCCGGTCCAAGAAGGGGGCCCTGTACTATACCTACTTTATTGCCGACTTATTAGCTATGTGTTAGGACGTTATTTCCCGTCACGTGTTTCTGTTGTGTTTATTTTATTTTGTTCTCTCTGGCGATGAGCCAATATTACTACGCGTGTTTTAGAGCTCGGGCGCAAGGCCTGGCTCAGTTGTTGTTTCGCTGCCTACACTAATTGCAGTCAACTACCGTTCTGGCCGAGTGCCAATATAAACGTGTCTGATCTGCGAGTGTCTTTTGTGGCAAAAGCGACAACCTGCTAGGAACGTCAGGTTCCCTATCTTTATTCTTTAATTACCGGTATTTCTAGTAATTATTAATACTTCGGTAATCACTGCCCCGGGTGGCGTAATCATTTCTATCATTCTCTCGGATTTCCTTCTTTTCGTAGTCTTGTGTCCTGTGCTGTACGCGTCTAATTCTGATTCCAGAGTGCTGTAGTTGTGAAATCCAGGTCTAGCCCTGATCAGTGGAGGCAGTCCACCGAGATGAGTCGGAAACAAAAACAGAAGAAGAAGGCTAAGTGGCAGAACGCTCAGTCGCAAGATGCGTTGAATCTGGCACCTGAGATCGAAGAAGACTTGCTCACGACTGAAGTGCCCGGCACAGAAAGCCCGCCACCTCTCAGCAGAAAGCAGTCAAAAATGATCAATAAGATGTCAGTGGCCGCGTTGCGACAAGCATTGGAGTCCCGGATGCTTTCTACTCTGTCGTCTACCGACCAGTCTACTAAAGTGGAAGATCAACCTACTGGTGAGAGTGTTACCTTGGCGCAAAGTACAGAAGACACCGACCAAACTGAAGAGGTTCCGAATTTTGTTGATCTTCATCTTCTTTCTTCTACAATTGGGCCCGTAACGCGCCGTGCCAGTACACTGGCACGGGCGAAAGAGGGCGCGGAAGGTTGTGTCACTGGACTGGCACGACCGGATAACGATGGTACTGGAGCTACTGAAGAAGTGGTACGACAGGATAGGAACGAGAGTTGTGTTATGGAAACGGCACAACCGGACGACTTTACGGAACGACAGTCTTTGGAGAGACAGGCTGTCTTCACCGCCAACACCGAGACACAACTACTACAACGAATCACTACGCACGTCAACAAGTCGGTAGGAGTGTACGTTGACCAACAGGTACAACAATTGAAGGGTGCGCAAAATCAACTCCATGCCGAATTAGATCAAGTAGCGGGACAGGTGACGCACGTTGTTGATGACGTAGAAGGAATGCGGCACCAAGTGATTCAAGTCGAAATTAGTCTCGCTCATGCCAGAGAAGAGGTGATTCAGGTTGAAACCGAGTTGGGTCAGAAGATCACCCAAGAAATTGACGGCGTTAAAGAGGAAGTTCGAGCTGAAATTGGTGGCATCAAAAGTGAAATTAGTGGTGTCAGAAGTGAAATTGGTGGTGTCAAGGAAAGTGTTAAGGAAGAAGTAAACAGCAGCAATAACAAACTCGGTCAAGCAATGAAGGGTGAAATTAATCAGGTGCTGACGATGGTTAGTAAATTGGTCAAACCTACTCCCGACTTGCCGACCACCAATTCAGAAGAGAATGACGTAGACGAGAGTGCAGCGCCGCGCTTACATCGCTCCGTCTATTATCGGACGAGACGAACTACGGACCCGGACCAGCAGGACGAAACACCCATTATGGGCATGGGTGCTACCAGTAGTCCTGAGGAGCAACAAAAGAAATTTGAAAAAGAACAACGAGCGGCCTTAGCCATCACTCACTCGAAAGAAACACATCAAGTTAGAGCCGCATTGCTGTTTCGGGGTACCTTGCAAGAGCAGATCAAAGGTACAACCATTCAATTCAAATCCAAATTTGGTTTGAACATGCCTTCACCGCCGGTTGTCGAAACTCCCGATAGCAGAAGAAATGCGTTGAGCAGTCGAGTCAGAACACTTCCGCAGTGGGAAGAAGACATTCAGGTGTTGAAAACTTGGCACGTTGATTTGCTAAAAGAACAAGAGGTGCTTAAACAGCATTTGGACAAACTGAGTCAGGTAGTCAATCAAGGGACTACGGCCGCACCTGTCACGTCGCCGAATTTCGAGCAAGAATGTCTACCTAAAGTGTACGACGGTGCTCCGCCCGGCAGTGTACGTATTTTATCGTCACAACAACCCGTCCCGGACGAAGGCATGACGGTGGTACGTACAGTGTCTGAACTGGCTCGTGACCAGACTGAACAGTTGTCTACTAAGACGTTACGGCTACAAGCATTAGCGCAGCAAGCTAAAGAAGTGGTGCAGCAAATTCCAGTCAGAGTCTCTGCTGCCGGCATGACGCAACTTCGTGACCGATGTCTGGCAAGAATTGATTCAATTTTCTTGCCGGATAATGTCATGCCGTACGACACTTTGGCCGATCTGCAGAGTCGAATGCAAATAGAAGTGGATGTGTACCGGAAGAAAGCACAAGAATCTGTCTTTAGTGGTTCCACCGACAGAAAAACTCACTTGGTGGACCCCGTGCAAAGACCACCTGTGTTGGAAGCAGGTGTTTCATCGGACCAGTCGCTGAGTCAAAGACCTCCTGTGATGGAATCAGGAGTACCGTCCAGTAATGCCTTCCACACTCCACCTATCGTTGCTTCAGCAGATACTACCGACCGAGACGGTATGCTTCAAATTGCGCAGCGCATGGACAGTACCCTACAGTCCATCGGTCAAGTGGTACATGTGATGCAACGGCATAACGAACTCCAAGCTAAAGATCCGCCGTACCTGAGACATTTTAACTTACCGGTGTTCACACCCGGAAGAGACAATGTCTATGCCTTCTTTCACGAACTTGAAGACTACTTCGCAACGCATTCAGCAACAACTGATGAGCAACGTTTAATGGTGCTCCGGCATGCCATTCCTAAAGGCTTTGCCTTGCTGCAGTCTGCACCGGCACAGTGCCAAATTAGCTTTCAAGCAATGAAGGCGCACCTGCTGGAACGCTACAGTTCAACTGATGATGCCGCCATGCAACGCTACAATTTGCTCACAATGCAACAGGGCCCATTGTCAGTAGCCGAATTTTGTGATGAGTTGGAGAAGCAGGGTCAATTAGTGTATCAAGGCAAATTTGACCCTCAATTGGATGACATGATGATGATGGTGTTGCTCTGTGGTCTGCGGCAAGAATTACGGCTCAAGGCAGAAGAACACAATATCGTCTTTCAAGCTAAAGGAGACTTCAATAGAGCCAGATTTCTCCTTATTCGTCTTGAAAAGACTCTTGCCGAAATGAATCGGATGTCTGATCGCAGTCGGCCTGTCAATCGTCAGCCATTCTCAAATCGTTACCGACCAGACAGAGAAAGACCTCGCGGACTACCGCCTGAACGCTCTCCACAGAAGCCAGAAGAAGTAAAAGTGAACCAACAATTCACTAATGGCGGTTTTCCTAAATGGCCACAGGGAATGCAGCAATGGACTAAAGAGAACTGGGACAAGTGGGCTAAGCATCATCCGCCGAAGAGAGAGAAAGCTCGTTCTGAGGATGAGTACCAAAAAGCTAGAAGGTACTACGAAAAACTGCAAAACAACTTAATTGTTAACGACGCGGATGAAGATGAGTCAGAAGATTGGTTGGAAGAGTACATAGAAGCAGAAATTAATGCACCGTGTGTCAACTTAAGTGCTCAAGTACAAACCAACACGCTCAACACTCGAACAGCAGAGGAAGCAAATTCGATTTCACATCCTCTTCCATTCGCTCTTGTATCTGTGGGGGATACAGAACTTATGGCGCTGATTGACACCGGTTCCATGATCAATATCTGCAACAAAGAGGGTATGGCAACTGCATTGGAAGCAAGAGAAAAAGCGGGCACTTACCAGGGTATGGAGTCAATCCCTGAGATGCAAGTCATGGGCTTCACAGGAGGCATTCGTTGTCTGAATTATTCCATCACTGTGCCTGTGCAATTCAAGACACAAAAGAAGCCGCTTCGATTTGTGTATGACGCTGAATGCAAATACCAACTCGTTATTGGTATGCCTGGACTCCGCACCTATCCTCAGTTGATGACAACTCTTTTGCCGAAGAAAATTCCAAAACCACTCAATACAACATCGCCAATTCCGGCTAAGAAACCCAAGCAAACCCAGACGGAAGAAGACACTGAAGTTCAACCAGAGAGTGCGTCAACTTCTGTAGACAAGCTGGTACAGTCAACTTGGGTCAAAGATGTGGTGGGCGTCAAACAACCGGCGGCAGTACACGCTCAGGCACTGGAACTGCTAAAAGCGTGGATAACTTCAGTTGAAAACAATGGAGAGAAGGAAACTGTTGGCATGCCTCCCGCAACGAAACTGACTTCAGTACCAGATAACAAGAAGGGGGCTGTTGGTAAGCCTTCCATGTCAGTTTCGCAACCACTCCGCGTCAATTTTCTTTCCTGTTCCGAACATGATTTGGAATTGATTTCAAATTTGGAAGTGGAGTTGGCGCCCAATGCTGTCACCACGGTAGTGGCAAAAACCAAGAATCCGATGGAGGGTTCGACGGTTCACTTCGACTTTGAAGCGCCAGTCAACTCAGTTCCTACTGGTCTCTCAGTACATTCCGTCAGTGAATTTTTGGCAGACGATGCGGTGCAAGTGACCATGATCAATCACACAGACGCATCAATGACGTTGGAGAAGGGAGAAACACTCGGCAAGTGGACTCGGCAGGATTTTCGGCAGGTCGAGCCTCCAAAACCTCCCGATAAACCACAATATTATCGTGTGGTCAAAGATCCAGAAGAACGGAAGAATCAGTTGCAAAAATTGGTTGATTTTGATGATTGCCCGGCACATCTACGGCAGTCTTTGCTAGAACTGCTCCTGAAGAATGCCGATTCGTTCAGTCTAACTAAAGAAGAGATCGGAGATTGCAAAATCATCCTTTTGGACATTGACACCGGCACCAGCGTACCTGTTCGACAGAAGTTGCGATGACGTTTGCCATTCGCTCTTCGTGAGAAGGTTGAAGCTCAACTTACCAGTTGGCTCGAGGCGGGTATTATCCAACCTTCAACTGCACCGTGGGCCTCACCAGTGGTACCTGTGCTGAAGAAAAATGGCGATTTCAGACTGTGCATTGACTATCGGGAACTTAACAAACTCACCAAGAAGAACTGCTTTCCTTTGCCCCGGATCGATGATCTTATAGATGCTGTTGGAAGTATCAATCCTACGCTGTTTAGCAGCTTGGATCTCCGTTGGGGCTACAACAACACACACATACATCCAGACAGCATTGAGAAGACGGCGTTCGTAACTCACAAGGGACTTTTCGAATTCCTTAGGATGCCATTTGGACTCACCAATGCTCCAGCATTCTTTCAAGATGTCACTCAGCGAATTGTTGGACACATCGACCCAGACCGTGTTTTCGTCTATTTAGATGACATCCTCATCATCTCGCACGGTTGGGAAGACCACAAGCGCCTGCTGGCCAAAGTGCTTCGAGCTCTTCATGAAGCAGGTCTTCTGTTGAACCCTTCTAAGTGTTCATTCTGCAAAACAGAAGTGCTATTCTTGGGCTTTCGAATCAGTGCTGAGGGCATTACCACCGATCCAACGAAGATTGCCAAAGTCAGAGATTGGCCGGTACCAACCAACATCTCGCAGTTGCGCAGCTTTACCGGATTCTGCAGCTATTTCCGCCGCTTCATCAAGGGCTTCGCTCACATCGCAGCGCCTTTGAACAAGTTGACCAAAAAAGAAATGGAATGGCAATGGGGGTCCGAGCAGCAAGCTGCTATGGATAAATTGATCGAACTTTTGATCAATTCTCCCCTTCTACACTATCCTGACTTCGACAAACCGTTCATCATCGAGAGTGACGCCTCTGGACAGGCGATCGCTGCTATTTTGGCACAAGAAGACGTGCAGGGTCACCGACATCCAATTGCGTATGCCAGTCGTACTTTGCGGCCGCCAGAGAAGAATTTCAGCACTACCGACAAGGAGTGTTTGGCGCTCATCTACGGTCTGGAACAGTTCCGTGTCTACGTCTATCGGCACCCGGTGACCATTATCACGGACCATAATGCACTCAGTTCCTTGAAGGAGAAGAACTTAATTGGTCGACCTGCACGTTGGGCGTTGCTAATTCAGGACATCGCTCCCAACATTATCTACCGTCCCGGACGTTCTAACGCAGCGGCTGACGCACTCAGCCGTATGCCTCACGAACGTTTACACCAGCGCAACATTCACGCTATATCCGACGTCAGTTTGTCTCAGGGACTTCCTTATCACCATTTTCTGCCACACCCGGTTCCCGTGGACGACGAAACTGTCATCAATTCGGTGCATCTGGAGGACCAGATGTCCCACAAGTAGGGCCCGACCGGATACAAATTTCTACCGGATCCGGATCCGGATATGCCCATATCCGGCCAGATCCGGATCCGGATATGCCGGATATCATTGATCAACTTAAAATTTTTTTAGAATGCAATAAACCACATATATACATTTCTTTGTTGTATAACAGTTGATTCAAAACAACATCTAATAATTGTAGTTCAAACTATGGTTGGATAATATCGGGTTTTTGCGATGCATGTGATATTGCATATATCATATGCATGCAAAAATGAGATATGTACATATTTTTTGCATATTTGCATATTTTATCACCGCGGCTAGAAATTGATAACTGGACGCTTTCCAAGCATTTTTGAGTTTGGTTGGAATGTCTATGCAATCTTTAGCATTTATTAGGCATACCTATTTTGCAGATACAGACCTCATCTGAAAAAAAAAACAGAAAGGGAAACACAGTTTGGCATGAAAGTTCAGCTCATTTCGTAATTTTTAGATAAAAATGGTTGACATCACAAACTTTTGGCTAAATTATTGTTTGCATGTTCAAATTTGTTCTCTCTAATGTGGTATACTTAGCCAACCTTTTGGTAGGCCTGTCCTAGTTTTACAAACTAAAAAATTATGAATTTGAAAAATCTCAGTTGAGATTTCCATTCTTTGCGAGTTGAGTTTAGAGTCTCAAGCCATTCATCTCCATTCTGCAACTGAAAAGAGACGCTTTAATCTCTGTAAAGTACAGATTTACAGTATAAACTTGCCTCAATAATAGTTCGTTTTTTATTTTAGATTTTTTATTTTTAATTAAATGAAAAATTAGCAAAAACAAGGCGACTATCCTAAACATAGAAATCCAGTCTGCTTGGCTGTTTTGTGATATTCATTGTATCACTTTAGTATTATTATTTTTGTTGAGTTTGTTTTGGCCAAGTCCTAGCCTGCTCGCTTTCTGTAGCTTGGAGTTATCCCCTTCAGAAATGAACTGACCCGAATTTTCAGATGTCAATTTTTAACGAAAATATTTCAAGAACCCTTCATCGGATCTTTGCCAAATTTTGCAAGTCAACCAATCTTTATATGGACTTAAGAACCTGAAGAGGTCAGCTTTTTCACAAAACCGGTTCAAATCTGGCGGATATTTACTTTCAGTCAAGGTGAAAAATTAGCATTGTCAAAAATGAGGGTGTTATCCTTTGCACAGAAATCAGGGTTATACGAACTACTGGGGTCATGGATTACAATCGCCTGGAGAAATTTCTAACAAGCATTCGGTCGAATGCAATATTTATGTTAAAAATACGTAAAAATCACGTTTTTTTCATCTGTGACTGATATCCGGCATATCCGGCAGGTAATATCCGGATCCGGTACCGGATCCGGATATGGCCATATCCGGCCGGATCCGGATCCGGATCCGGATATCCGGTCGGGCCCTACCCACAAGGGGGCCAGTGACAGCACTCCTGAAAATTCTGATCCGATCTTTTGGATGGGAGTGGACGAACTAGAAGAACTGGACGTCTTGACACAACGTGGAAGCAAAAATGTCAGATGCTCCTGCATCTATCCACAGTGCGCACTCAATGCCAGTAGAGGAGTGGTAGAGGAGCGAGTGGAGACAACCAAACTGTCAGAAGACATCTGTGAGTTGGCCAGAAGACACCAAGTAATGGACGACCAATGTTCGGCAATGTTGAATTTTAAGAAGACTCAGTTGCTGCCTGAAAATCAAGAGCTAGCTGACTGGGTACAGGCTGAACAAACCAAGTTCGTGGTTGTAGGAGACCTGTTATGGTTCGTGCCGAGAGGGTCAGGAGGAGTAGAAGAGGCGATGCAACAACTGTGCCTGTATGTACCAACGGCTCTCCGACCACGACTCCTGTGCGATCACCATGGAGCTCCAACTTCGGGCCATTTTGGGAAGAACAAAACGTACAACCGAATGAGAAGATTCTACTATTGGCCTAACATGAAACAAGAAGTCTATGAACAGGTGAACTCATGTCGGCAGTGTGCAGCTAGAAGGGGGCAAGAGGTTCGAGCAAACCCGCCCATGGGACAGATGCCCATGCCAACAGAGGCCTTCGAGCGAGTTTATGTGGACTTGCTGCAGCTGAATCGTTCAGACGCAGGTCACACATACGTGCTAGTAGCAATTGATGCGCTAACCAAGTTCGCCATGGCCGCCGCTTTGCCCGACAAAAGAGGAGCTACAGTAGCAACGGCTCTGGCTCAAGAAATGTTCACCAAGTACGGGTTTCCAGTGGAGATGGTTACAGACAATGGAACTGAGTTCTGTAACGCTTCAGTGAAGAAATTACTCACCACCTTCAACGTCAAACATCGACTGGTATTGCCATACCACCCTCACTCCTGTGGTTTGGTAGAGAAGTTAAATGGCACTTTGGCGAATATGCTATCAAAGCTGGTGAACAAGAAAGCCACTAACTGGGATCGGCATCTACCTTTCGTCGTATTTGCCTACAACGTGACTCCTCACAGCGCTACCAACGTGGCACCGGCCGAACTAGTGCTCAGTCACAATCCCAGACTGCCTTCGAAAGTGCCAGGCTCTAACATCTCTCCGTATTTGTGGACAGATACGGATCAATCTCAAGCAGAACAACGTCAAGCCAAGACCATGTTGCACGCTCGCTATGCTCTGCGGAAGGCAATGGACCGAAGCAAACAGAGGTTTGTGATGTGTACGGCGCTAACTACAGAAGTGCGTCAGCTAGTTATCTTCACACTACTTGCTGTACACCTGTATCGTAATGTGTGTATGCGCCGTATACCATGTCTTAGGGACGCAGCGGCCGCGTGATAATTGCGCAGCTCGCTGATCCATTCTCTCTGCCTGGCCCGCTGGCGAGCGGTCGTGTTTACTCACTGTTAGGATTTGTTTAATTGTTCTCCACCGGTAAAACTGTTCTGTTAATTGGCCACTGCGTGAAAACAACAGCAATTACTGAGGAGGCAACAGACAAACAAATTAACTGGCGATTGACGGTGGCAATTCGACCTATCGCGGAAAAAAGAAGAAAAAGAAGAATCGGAGGAGGACCGCAATTTTCTTTTGCTGCCTTGGTGCGGATTCAATCAGCTCAGAGGTGGACGTTGTTTTCTCGCTTTCGGAGGTGAAGTTTCGTGCTACTCGGAGGGGGACAACCTCATTTCAGAAGAAGAAGAATTCGTTTCTGCTTGTTGGAGCAGAATAGCGAATTTTCGACCTTCATTCTGTACTCTGGATAGTGCAGATTCTTCACTACACCTGCCGACCCGGTATTTTTGGGTAGTACCTATACCTACCTAGAAGAAGAATTTCGCAGTCACCGCATCATTGCAATCACCGCACAGGCGTTGATTTGCAAAATTCGTCACAACAGCGATGGCAGCCAAACGTCTACACATTCCAGCACCGCAGCCCTACTGGCAAACAACTGATGACCAACCTCCTCTGCGATGGCCACTGTGGGAGAGGCTCTTCAGTGCATTCCTTACTGCAGTAGATGCTACCAGGGACAACACGGCAAAACTGACGGACCAAGAAAAGAACGATTTTCTACTGTCATTTTTGGTACTGTTATTTTAATATATTAATATTAAAATAAAACTATTATTAATAGTGCCATTTTAATAGTATTAAATCTATATTAATATTAAAATAGAGGGCCTACTATTATATTAAATTAAATTAAAAATACAAAGAGGGGCTGAATATTAAAATTTATTTTTAATAGTATTTTAATAGCATTTTAATAGTTTGACCTTGTTTGACAATGAAGGAGTTACCTACAATACTAGAAGTTAAATCAGAATTTTACCTCAGATAATGATAAAAATTGAAGGTGTCTGACCGCCCTCTGAATCTCGAATCTTGGAAACTGTGGAAGTTTTCTCAGTAATAGGCATAAATGACAAAAGGACCTTAATCTACTCAATAAACTATGCAACAGTCTTTCTGTCAAAAATGTCTCTATAACTATGCATCAATATTTTCTTTCAAATTTTAATGCCTAGGTTCTGTTCGAATGCAATTTCGAATATCTTAACAGGTCATCTGCGGAAGGGGGACGGGCTTGGTGGGTCTGGCGCCGGCTGGGGGGTCTGAGCCCAAATTTTGGGATGGGTTGGGCACTAGAAAACGCTCAAAAATCGCAAAAAATAGCAATTTTTCGGCTAAAAAGGCCAAGAATCGCTAATCTGGGCTGAAATACAGCTAAAAAGTGCTGTTTTACAGGCGATTTTGGCAATTTTTGTGTCTGAAATTGCAGAAAACCGCAAAAAATTGCTCAAAAAATTACTTGTCAGAAAATCGGAATTGGGGTCGGAAAGGTCGTCTCGAGGGAGGGGTCCCCATCCGGGGGGTCTGGCCTAACTCGAGTACGGGGCAGACCCCCAGACTCCTCTGTTACATTTATGCTTAGAACCATGTTCAGACAAAGTCATTTTAAAAAGAATGGTCATGAATTTACAGAGAAAAATGCTTCTAAGTTGGATCTCGGATTAAATTTTCAACTTACACTAGCAAAAGATGTTGTTTCACCAATTCGCTAAACTGTGTCCAAGACTTTTTAAGTTCATTTTAGAATCTACTATTAAAATGCTATTAAAATACTATTAAAATTGTTATTTAATAGTATTAATATTAAATCTAAATTAAAACTAACAGGGGACTATTATATTAATATTAAATTAAAATTAAAATCGGCTAGTTCTATTATATTAATATTAAATTAAAATAAAATTTCACTATTAAAATAACAGTAATTTTTGGGCACCGCTGCACTGCCTCAACTTGCCAGTCACCCTGTGTTCAATGTAGAACCTGCACCACCATTCCAGGAATTTCTGAGGGCAGCCAGAGAAACGTTCCACAGACCAGTCAACCCAGTGAGAGCGCTGTTCGACTTCATGCAACACTCTCAAGGATCTACAGAGCCAGTCACTGATTACTTGCGTGTTCTCAGGACTCTGATCCAGCAGTGCACATTCCCCGTCGATGAGGGAACTAGACGCATTGAAGAACGAACACTAATCGACTACCTGCTAGCCATTCAGATGGTGCGTGGATTGTACTGTCGTGACACGCAGGAAAAATTGCTAGCACAGGAAGCAGTGGATTTGGACAGATTCACTCAATTAGCGTTGGCAGATGAGAGCGCAAGAAAGGATGCTGCAAAGATGGCACCAGGTTCATCGCAGGTCAGCGCTGTCTCAAACCAGAAGCACAACTGGGGCAAGGGCTTAGTTGGAAAGGGTCGCAAACCTCAGCAGCCACACCCCAGAGCTTCAGCCAACAGCCAGGCTACTACGAAGAGAGGATGCCGGCATTGTGGAGATCCTTCACATGTGGACAACACGGATTCCAGATGTCGCGCCAGAGGTCAAATCTGCAATAACTGTGGCAAAGAGGGTCACTTCAAGAAAGTCTGTAAGAGCAAGCCAAGCTCTACCTTTCGCCCTAAGCCAAAACAGCAGTGTCGACTCACACGTCAGATGCGCAGCAGTCACAAATGGGGTCGGAAAACGTGCAATGCTCTGCAAACCTGTCCACCCTACTGTGAGGTTCATATCGCTTCTGCAGATGATGCTCCAGATGAACCACTGCGATTGATGGTTGATACTGGCTCGGATGTTACTGGAATCACTCGCGGTGATTTCCGTAAGCACTTCCGAGGGACACTACTGCAGACTGCTGACCCGGTTGTCAATTTCGATCAGTCTGAAGTGCCAATCGAAGGACAATTTCCTGCTCAATTGTCGTTTCAAGGACGGACCGCCAACGTGTCAGTGTTTGTGTTTGGCGATTCCTGCAGCAATACACTTGGCATGGATGCAATGCGTGCGCTGGATCCAGTGCAAATCACTATCCAGTCAAAGCGTAGCAGTGTATGCACTGTTTCGCAGTCGTCCAGACAGCCAACACCAGAGGATGTCAATGGTACCTATGCGGGGTCACCATTGGACATATCTGCGGGTACAACTCCACAGGTGCCTAACCTGTCAGCCAAGGACACTGAGACCTGGGAGAAAGCAGGATTGTTGCCGCTACTTCAGCAGTTTCCTAAGCTCACCAGCAAGGGAATTGGCACTTTTCCAGGATTCAAGCATCGAATCAGACTGGAGCCTGATGCCAGAGTACCACCTGCTCAACCAGTTCGCTCAATTCCAGTGCGCTTTCAGCAACTCGCTGAGAAGGCAGTCAAGGAGATGGAGGAACAAGGCATCTGGGAGAAGGTCGCACACTCAGACTATGTGCATGGAATGGTCGTTGTGGCAAAAGCAGACGATCCAAGTGTTGTACGTATCACTTCCGACCTGTCTCCACTCAACAAGCATGTGGACCCGGTACTCTATCCACTACCTAACATTCAGGACTTGCTGTATACACACCTCGTTTCTGCTACAGTGTTCAGCAAGATCGACCTGCGGAAAGCCTACTTCAACATTGAGCTTGATGAGGAGTCAAAGTTGCTCACAACTACAGCGACACCTTGGGGCTATTATGCTTACCGGAAGCTGCCCATGGGACTCAAGGATTCCGCAGCTGTCTTCCAGAAGTTGGTTCGCGAAACACTTGCTGGAATTCCTGGATGTCAACCCTACATAGATGACATCATTGTCTATGGGAGGACGCGTGAGGATCATGACCGCACTTTGAAGCTTGTGTTGCAGAAGCTGGATGCAAAGAATCTCCGGCTGAACCTCAGCAAGTGCATCGTTGCCTCACCCAGCATCTCTTTTCTGGGACATGTGATCGCCAACGGATGTATCAAACCAGATCCACACAAGTTGGACTCGATTCAGAACATGGACCGTCCCCAGAACAAGGCAGATGTGCAAAGTTTTTTGGGCGCGATCAACTATCTGAGCAAGTTCGTTCCAAGCTTGACTGACGCCTCAGAACCACTCCGTGTGCTCACTCGTGCAGACACAAAGTTCAAGTGGGAGCAGCCTGAGCAAACTGCATTTGATCGGCTCAAATCTTTGATTTGTGATCCAAGAGGACTCAAACTCAAGATGTTCGATCCGGAGAGACCCACCATTGTCACTACAGACGCTTCTGGGTATGGCATCGGTGGAATGTTGTCTCAAGTGCACTGTGGTCAAGAGTATCCAGTGGCATTTGGACACCACACTCTGGACCCCACCAAACGGCGTTGGGACACCACAGAAAGGGAAGCGTTCGCTGCCATGTTCTTTTGTGAACATTGGGAGAAGTACCTACTTGGCAGTCACTTCACACTGCGCACTGATCACCAAGCTCTGCAAGCTTTGCTGCATCGACAGACCAACCAGCGTCGATCTCAGAAGTTCGAGCGTTGGGTCCATCGCCTCAATGTTTTCGACTACACAGTTGAATATGTGGCTGGACGCAAGAACTACATGGCAGATGCATTGTCAAGGCTACAGAAGGTGCCGAATTTACCAAGAGTTCGCAGTACGCAGAAAGGATTTTCTATGGAGAAAATCGCGAAGGCTACTGACCTTGATGCGCAATTGCAACTTGTGAAGCGTTTCTGCTCTACTGGGTGGCCAGTAAAGTCGAAACTGCCGCCACCATTGCTGTCAACACCATACTACACACTACATGACAACTTCTCCTTAGAGCGTGGATGCATCGTGCGAGACAAAGTGCAGGTTGTGGTTCCGACCTCACTCAGATCCGATCTGTTGTCCATGGCTCATGAAGGACATCCTGGCATCGTTGCTTTCAAGAAGAAGCTCAGAGAAACCTACTGGTGGCCCGGCATGGCCACAGAGGCAGAGCGTTTTGTCAAGAACTGTGGAAGCTGTCTCAATTCAGCCAAGTCAGCACCCAAACTGCGCCTGCAGGGCCAGCATCTGTACACACCCAAGGAGCCTTGGGAGGAGCTTTCCATCGACATCACAGGACCATTCGATAATGCCCCTGCTCACTTCAAGAACATCATTGTGCTTGTGGATAACTACTCCAAATTCCCGGAAATCCTGTGCACGAAGGACATTACTTCAGGCAGGGTTATTCGCTGGCTGAAGGAGATTTTTGCGCGCTATGGCAACCCAGCCAAGCTAATCTCCGACAATGGGCCACAATTTGTCAGTGACGAGTTTCGCAGCTTCCTGACAGAACGAGACGTTATCCATGAGACAACACCAGTGTACACTCCACAGCAGAATGCGTTTGTGGAGGTTTTCAATCGGTTCATCAAGCACCACATCCAGACGTTCAGCTCCAATCTACCATGGGACGAAGGCCTACAGAGGTCGCTCGCCCATTTCCGTGCAACACCTAGAGAGGGCCAGGAGCTCAGCCCTGCACAGAAATTTTTTGGACGCAGACCTCGTTTGGGCTGGGAAGTCTACAGACAACCCCGCCAAACAGCTCAAAAAGAGGAAGGAGTGGACAATGAGCAGTCGCGGCAAAGTCAGCAACAAATGGCACCTATGAGGGGTGGCCATGACAACAAAAGTGCAACCAGCTCAGGGCAATTGTTCCATGTTGGACAGAAAGTGCGCACTAGACGACCACACACACCCAAGGGACACAGCCCCTGGAATAACAAAGTGGTTACTGTTGTCAAGGTGCTCGGCAAATTCAATTACTTGCTGTCGAATGGGCAGAAGTGGAATAGCCGCAACATGCAGCGTGTTGTTGAGCAGCCGGGACCGTCTGTGTATGAAGCTGACATCACTGTGCAAGAACCTGCCCAAGCACAGCCTCAAGAAAGACGCTACCCACAGCGGAACCGCAAACCACCAAACTGGTTTGGAGACTGGTTGTCTTGGGACTAGCGGTTTCGCTTCAAGAAAGAAGAGGGTGGTTGATGTGTACGGCGCTAACTACAGAAGTGCGTCAGCTAGTTATCTTCACACTACTTGCTGTACACCTGTATCGTAATGTGTGTATGCGCCGTATACCATGTCTTAGGGACGCAGCGGCCGCGTGATAATTGCGCAGCTCGCTGATCCATTCTCTCTGCCTGGCCCGCTGGCGAGCGGTCGTGTTTACTCACTGTTAGGATTTGTTTAATTGTTCTCCACCGGTAAAACTGTTCTGTTAATTGGCCACTGCGTGAAAACAACAGCAATTACTGAGGAGGCAACAGACAAACAAATTAGTTTGACAAGTATCACGAGACCAAGGATTCACCTCTCTCGGTCGGAGACAGAGTGATGCGGCACAATCCTGCTATCAAGACGATGAAATTGGCACTACAATTCACGGGACCGTTCGAGATCGTGTCAATTCATGGGTTGTGCGCAATAGTAGTGCCAGTGGGAGAGCCCAACACTCCACCCAAGCGTATTCATTTGTCTCAGCTGTCTAGATGCTACCCAGAGTTGTCGGATCAAGTGTTCCTGGGCAAAGAATCAGCGGAGCAACTTGGCCGAATGCCACCTGAATTGCCGTCAGTGCCGGAAGACCCCGCCGACGTGCAATACGCAGACGACCAATTCGAGGACTAAATTAATATGCCAATGTATATACGGTGGTACATAGATTGGTGCTTGGTTGTGGCTATGTACTGTGGGATTCTCTATTTGCTGTTTTGTTTTCTCTTACTAACTTGTACTGTACCGACGCATGGTATCTCTCTGTTTATGCTTATATTGTTTCTGTTGGTGCATTGGATTGTGTACAGAGAGGCTTCTGTTTTGTTATTATTGTTTGTTTGTTTTTCGGCCATGTAATTGTAACTGGTGTAAGATGCGATCGTGCCCTTCTGTTTTAGTCAGAGCTTGGAATTGTTCGCTGGGTCGTCCCTACCATTAGCAGGAGAGTTGGGGCGATAGAATCTGGAGTGTGGAGCTAAAGTGGCGACAGAGGTGGATCAACCAGTCAAAAGAACAATCGTCAGCTTCGCATCTCTACCCACTGCTCTGAGCCTACGCGAAATCGCCTAACACCGTGCCAGGAGGCCCGGTCCAAGAAGGGGGCCCTGTACTATACCTACTTTATTGCCGACTTATTAGCTATGTGTTAGGACGTTATTTCCCGTCACGTGTTTCTGTTGTGTTTATTTTATTTTGTTCTCTCTGGCGATGAGCCAATATTACTACGCGTGTTTTAGAGCTCGGGCGCAAGGCCTGGCTCAGTTGTTGTTTCGCTGCCTACACTAATTGCAGTCAACTACCGTTCTGGCCGAGTGCCAATATAAACGTGTCTGATCTGCGAGTGTCTTTTGTGGCAAAAGCGACAACCTGCTAGGAACGTCAGGTTCCCTATCTTTATTCTTTAATTACCGGTATTTCTAGTAATTATTAATACTTCGGTAATCACTGCCCCGGGTGGCGTAATCATTTCTATCATTCTCTCGGATTTCCTTCTTTTCGTAGTCTTGTGTCCTGTGCTGTACGCGTCTAATTCTGATTCCAGAGTGCTGTAGTTGTGAAATCCAGGTCTAGCCCTGATCAGTGCGAATGCGTCCTGACTAACGTTGGCCTCTATCTCCAGAAAATTGTCTCTCTGCGACGCCACCAGAAACATATGTCGGAATACGGTAGAATGGGCGGCCAGCACACACCGATGCACCGAGTAGCAGTTGGTCTCGCCGTCCACGTCGGTGGCGCGTAACTCGAAGTCGGTCAGTTCCCGCTTGATCAGTAGCTCGTTGAGGGCGGCCAGCCATCTGGACGGTTCCGGCGCCTGCACCTTGGCCAGCAGAGAGGGCTGCGGGTTGACCACGGTGAGCGTGCAGCGCACACTGAGACTGCCGTCCGGCTGCAGGTGCTGTCTGATCTCGGTCTGCTCGCAGAAACGCCGGTACCCCCAGTTGGTCTTGGTGCCTTCCAGTTCTGCAGTGGCCACCAACGGATGCGACGCGGTGCGATAAAAGAGTTCGTTGTGGCCGGCGTCCAGTACAGAAAAGCGCATGCTACAGTAACGAATCAGTGACGAGCTCTCCCCACAATCATCTGTCTCTCTCTCCTCCGCTATATTCACTTGTCTTATATGCACAAATATCGATGTCCAACCTAAACGCAACTGTAAGTGAGAGAGGTGACAGGGCTAGAGCTACCTTGAAATATGATTCTGCTGCCGGCAGGATAAAGTTTGATGTAGAACTGACAAAGAGGGTCTTGTTTAGGCAAACCGAATTCTTCACTGCGCAGACTCTGTCCCACCGGATACGTGTCGATGATGGTGTCGAAGTGGCGCACATACATGGTGTGTGACAACTGGTAATTGCTCGGGGACAACAACGATCCGCTCTGCACTGCACTGCTCATCACTCCGCCTACACAAACAATGACTCTACCTCTTCAATTCTCTGCTTTTCTCTTTTCTTTCCAATCAAATCAAAACAAGACACACAAAGTACAGAACATGAAAAACCATTGAAACAGCTACAAAACCAAATGCGAGTCGGGATCCTAGCTTAAGAAACGAATGAAGTGAAGGGTGATCGTTTGAATGGAGGGTGCCAGACACCAGAAATGACACCAAAAATCCCTGCCGAGTGCCGACCCAACTTTGAGGGCGTGTAGCTCCGGTTCCAGGAGGATGCTGGTAGGCGGGCATGCACCGTTCTTCGATTGAGCTCTATTTTAACAGATATTAATATCAGCCAGATCCGTGAGATGACCCTACTTGCCCCGCATCTTCGGCACCTAAGCTAACATTCTCGCAACATGCATCTTAAATATCAGCAGCCGACACACCAAATTCGGTTTTCAAAGGTCATATAAGTGACTAAAAATTAGCGATTTCTGAGCCAGTTTATTAGCACTGGAGCCGCTGCTAGTTGCATTTCGGGGTAGGGGTGATTGGCGGTCCAGCTAGGGAGTACTTACTTCTAGTACATATCTATGCATACGACTCGACGCGAGACCAAGGCCTACTCTACAGTGCCCGTAGTCCTTTTAGCATTTATAATAAGGTTTAGCAAATTGACCGAAGAGATAACTACACCAGTTAACCGAAAACTGAGTTACAACAGTGTGTAGCTGACTACGACGATGAACGGCCACGTTGTGCGTGATTTAGCTTTTTCTTTCATTTTGTTAACAGATATATTACACAAAGAGAATGACAGAGAATCAGAGCCAACAACACAAGCATCAGATAGGTGAACTATTGTGCGAACCGTCAACGCAGTAGTGGGACAACCATTGCTCGCACGACAACTACACACCACACGAGCATCTGAAACAAAGGACAGGTCAGTCGACCTAACACAGAAATCAACCAGACGAACAGGCATGACGTTGAGTTAGTAAAACGAACCCTTTCACAAACTTACCCTAACGATATAAAGCACGTGATGAATGAATGAACGAATTATTAATAGGCATATTCTAAGTCAAAACTGTCAGTCGGCTTGGTTGCATTCTACTGGAACAGGCTCTGATTCTGCAGCGCCAATATCGGACTCAGCTGAGCCAAATTCAGCAGTTGCCCTTGCTGAGCCAACAGTTGTCGCAGCGGCGGACCACCCAGACCGGCTATCATCGGATTCTGTACCATCATGGCTGCCGCTGACGTCACAGGCATCGGCTCGAGGGCAGCTACTGGATGCGCTCCCAACAGCATCTGCGTGGCACCCCCGAACGTCTGCGGACTCTGTCCTAAGACCGGAGGAGCCGCCAGTGGCGCAAACTGGGCGCTGCGCTCTGCCGACACAGAGGAGTGTGCCCGTTCCTGGAAGATCCGTTCCTCTCTGCTTCTCTCTTTGCCATGCGCGTAGTCAACCACCTCCATCTGGCCCGTCTCTCCGAACGATCTTCTTACTGGCGCGCTTCCACTTTGCATCTGAGCGGCTCGTTGTTGCACTTGGAGAATCAGTTTGTCTATGGCTTCGTCACTCATCACGTGACGCAGATCGGCCACGTCTTTCATGGTGAGACGCCGTCGAGTGCCTACGGTGCCCAACATCTCCTCCAAAATCAGCAGCTCGTTCTGACTCAAAGTGACGCCCGACGACGTTGCTCTGTCTCCCTGATGTCCTTTGCCCGGTTCGGTGGCTCTGGAATCGCGTTCGTGTCGTTCTCGGTAGTGTCGACCGTCATCGCGTCTTCTGTCGATGCTTGTGCCGGGTCGGTGTCGATCGCGCTCCTTCGGCCGTTGCGGCGAAAAGTAGTCGTCGACCGGAGGAGGAGGACGCGACGGAAAAACCGGAGGCGGCGGCCCCCAGTCGGGCGCGCCTTTGCCTATCAAGGGAAGTGGCTTGGATCTATCAACTGATGCCGACGGATTTAGATGTCGCCGCTCTTCCACTCGCAGACGCTTAGAGTCGTCGTGTCGGTCGCCTAGAAAGCCTTTAGAATCAAGTGCACCGGTAAGGTAAGATCACAACTACGCCTAAACGAATAAACCGGTCCGAACTAACTCTTTTACAATCAATCAATCAGCCAAACGATTAAGAGTTTCGGGGGCAGGGAAAGAAGACCCGGTAAGCCAACAGATTCGATGCCACAATACAACTGAACCAATAGGACTTGATGGCTCAGTAACTTCAATTCTTCTTTGTATTCGTAAACCCAGATCCAAATGGTGTGAGCGAACACAGAAGAAAGTTTCAGAGTCAGTTGATGCTTTCTTCAAAATACAACTGAACCAATAGGACTTGATGGCTCAGTAACTTCAATTTCTTTGCATTGCTGAACACAGAACCAATTGGTGTGACCGAACACAGAAGAAAGTTTCAGAGTCAGTTGGTGCTCCCTTGTTTCGATGAACAAAGTTAGACAACAGCAGTGACCGTGATTAAAGAACAGCAGAAGGAACGGAAGAGGGTTCAAGCTTGTAAGTCTTCAGCAATAATCTGTCTGTTCTAGCCAATAGATCGGACTTAGGTTCTCTTTTTTGTTTCATAAAGCTTTACAGGTCCAAAAGGCAGCAGTCCAAGCAGAAAGGGGGGGACCAACTGAGGAGCTAAGACGATCTCCACAGCCAAACGTCAACATCGCATCTTCTATGTTGTTTTCCATTACACTGTTCTGTACAAAAATTAGCTGTGCAAATTAACCAATCGCTTCAGAAGAGAATGAGCACATAATATGGGACGCCAATGTAAGGAACTAGCTGACTGGCTTGTCTTTGGAAACACACCACTTTAGCCAGTCACCTTCACCAGTCACCTTTTCTTCGGTAGCGTCAACAATATCACACGAAAATGAGCAAGAACTTGTTTGGTGGTGAGGTGATAGCGACGTAGCAGCCAAGGTAAAAGTCCAGTATGGAGAAAGGAGACGCAGATAGATAAGAGTGGTCTTAACGGACGCCATTTGCCTGTGTCTCTGTCTGTTAGATGCCAGTTAGATCGCCAGCACCAAGCTAAAAAGCTATCAGATTAAATTGATTAATTACCTCTTTGCTGAGAAGTTCGCTTTCGGTTGAGATTTGAATAAAGGGGGCGCTCGTGATGTGATCTTGTTTGATCGTCACGTCTGAAAAGAGCTACAATATAAATTGAAAATCACAATTGTCTATCTTTAAAGATACCGCGATACGAAGTTAGAATTGTCAAAACCGAATGCTCCAGAGTGTCCCAAAACGCAATCATTCGTTTTGCAGTTCTAATTTTATAATCTTTGCTGCAAATTTTTGGCGGCCTGCACTGCATTTGAGTCCAACAGAACGCAAATACGTAAACTACCGCAGAATTATAAAGTTATTAAATTTACTCACCTTTATTCACGGACCGCGGAGGGTCTAGGGGTTGCCTACCCCCAACTTGGGCTCGACGTACCCCAGACCCACACCCAGATATGGATGACCCCCTCAAGCTATGACCTACCCGCACCCCAGGCCGCCGCTACTTTCCCCTTTAAAGAATTTTTAGGAAGAATTTTCGTAGAAAAATATGACTAAAGTATGCCTAGATCAACTGTCAGTGAGCTCTGAATAGAGATGTTCCTTTTCCGGAAAAAATGTCCGCCGGAAATTTTCCATAATATTTTTCCAATTTTAAAAATTTGAGAAAACGCCAGAAATGGGCTCCTTGCAGGTCCTAGATAATTCTAGACAGCTTTTTTGTTTTTTCTATGCATTATAATATTTTTAACAACAGATAGAGTTTAATTCAGACCAGACAAGAGAGTTCAACCGACAAATGACTGCAAACATGTAATGTATCGGAAGCTAACAACGCAACAACAGCCTATGTATTGAGATCGGAAGCAGATTGTAAACTGTCATCAAGGGAAATGTCAACGTCAGAATCGGTGTTCTCAACAGTATCGGCACATTTTTCACTATCTTCTTCTCTCGGCCTAGGGGCTTGTTTCATTCTAGAAGCACCACTTCTCGCTCGCTTAAGCAAAGGCACGTTGTGCTTTATGTAGGCCAATCAGGAACAAAAGTGAGAGCTTGCCGAACAAACTGAACCTAATACAGAAATGCAACTAGAAATAGACCTGGTTCACGTTTCTTTGATCGCATCAAGAGCGCTAAACGCGTCAGGTTCATTAAAAAGCAGTAATGAATATTTTTCCTTTTTTTCCATTTTTTTCCGACCCCCTAGGAAAATTTCCGGAAATTTTCCTGAAAATTTCCTTTTTTTCCATTGGAAATTTTCCATGGAACATCTCTAGCTCTGAATAGCTTATTTTAACCTATTTTGGCGAAAAATAAGCCTAAAAACCTTGATTTTAGTAAAAGATCGAACTATTTGGCTTACCGTCCCAAAAACCCACCGCTAAACCCCTCAGGATTTGAAAATTTACCACACCCTCTGCCGATATGCTAGCCCATGTCTGCCCTCACCTGATAGAGGTCTTTCTGGACCCATACATGAGCCGGGGGTTTATCCCCTCGGTCGGCCATACCTCTCGGCGGTAGGTGCTACCTCCCCATAGCCGGCCCGACCCCCTCTGAAATTTTGACGACTCTTTTTTGGGAGAAACAGAAAATTTGGGCCAATACCCCCCATCGCCGGCCCATCATACACCCTTCGAAAATCCGGCGACATTTATCTGAAAATTTTGGCGACCTCCCCCCCTCCGGCGGTGCACTCCCCCCTCCGTTTTTCCCCGGTTCATGTATGCCTGGAACCGCCACACCACCCACCTACCTAAAAATGGCCACAATCCGCTAATCTTTAGGCCCACGTCTAATTTCTCGGATTTTGACTACCATCAACCCATTTTCGGGTCCATTTTATGCTCACCATGCACGGTTTGGTCTATAAAATGGCTCTAAGTTTGTATTACCGATTTCCCTCGTTCTTGCGCTCCGAACGCGGAGAGTAACGTCTTGAACGACCTTCATATCTGGCTGGCTTTTCGCCTGAAAATGCCACAAATCGGTTATTGAAAGAAAACCCAACAAAGGACCGTGATATGAACAATGACTATGCTCTTTCTTTCAAACAAGCAAGCCGTTTTAAGCGCTCTGGAAATCGGTTGATTGACAGTTAGCGAAATACAAATCAAACAGCTTGACTATCTCCAAAATTGTAAACCAAAATCACTAATCCATAGATGTGAAGTGAAGCAATGTGGCTTAAAACTAAAAGATGCTTACGCTCCGAGCGCGTCATTCCGGACGAAGACTGTCTAGTGCTGGTGTCGGTTGTGCGCTTAGAAGGCGTATCTTTTGGTTTGTCATGACCGCTACGATTAGATCTGCCTTTATCGTCCATTCGATCTGTGACTTTCGATTTATCGGCCGCTTTATCACTGCGAGAACCTGCGCACACATCAACAAGTAGGTACATTGCGAGCAGACGACTAACCACCGACTAACCAGGCTTTGAAATGGACTTGCTATCACGACCAGACGACGTCTTGTTGGCTCGCGGCGGCGGCTCCACAACCGTTTTTTGCTTGGCCACTAAAGAGACCGGTTGAGCAGAGCACAACCAACAACAACCAAGTACCGATTTTTTTGGCTATGTTAGCATTGACAGCAACGAACACATCGTCCGGCGCGTTGACGATCTGAATGACATTGCTGACTCGCGTCTTTCTGCCTTCCAAAGACAGCACTTTCTCGCGCGCCAGTACTAGCGCTCGTCTACACTCGTCCTCCGTGGCCGACTCCAGCAAGACACATTCGTAGACCGTCTTGTAGTGCTTGACCTAGGAGAAGCAGAAGACAGGATTCGGGAGACAAACCAGCAAACCCAGGCCTACCAGATAAGCGACGCAGTGCTTGAGAATGGTGCAGTGGACGGGCCAATTGAGAACGATGTAGTCGCACAACTGACAGTAGTAGACCGGACTGACGCGTCGTGACGGCAGCCAGATCTCCATCATGTACTGCATGCCTGCAACTCAGCTCATTACACACACTTGCGCTACAACGCTACGCTTCGGAATCAACCCAACACCAAACTTGCGTTGATCGACAAATAATGTTTGCTGATCGTATACATGTAACTAACAGGCCATCGGCCGAAGTGCGGAGTCGGGCACGCTAAGATTACTTGAAATTCGTTCAAAATACCTGTTCGCGCTCAAATACAGCCGAAAAATAATGTTATTTGCTATAAACGATGTGGGACAGACTCCGTTCTCACGCATGGGTGCCTGATCGTCTGAGACTCCGACAAGCTCACGTCATGTACAACACATACGCATGAATAACACAAGCACGTGAACAAACTGCGAACAAAAGCGACGAACACTTCGATTTCTGTTCTTAATCAGAACAATTTGACCCGCCAAGGATTCAACGATACATGGGACACATGGCACCGGTGGAATAAGGTATTGGTTCAACTTGAAGTGATACCACATGTTTATGTTGTTTGTAGTAATTAAAGTAGGTAGAGAAAAGAAGTAAAAAGGAGGAAGTAACTATGCACATAACAGAGAAGCAAGAAAACAAGCCATCGGAAAAACAGCAGACCGGCAGAAACGTACCGATGACGCTGTTGGTCTTTTCGGATGGCAGCTGGTTGTAGTCGTTGTTGGCAATGCTGCTGGCAGCTCGTTTGACGGTGAACTCGATCGGATACTCTCTGTGCTGTTGCGAGTTGTCGAACAACAGTTCCATGCGCTCGGTGACGTAGTTCTGATCCAGCAAATCCAACTCTGAGCTGTCACTGACACTCTCGGCGTCCGGCCACTCATTGTAACCCTCTCCACAGTAGCACAGCATTTTGCCTTTGCCTGAAAAATCAATACTGCCTGCCAACAAGCACAACTTTTGACCAAAGTCAACCTTTCTTTCTGGTGTAGTGCTGAGCCTCTTCCATGAGGTGCTTCTTCCAGGCAGAATCCGGTACCCTCACGTTTTCTTTCGCTTGGTCATTGTATCCAGGAGGGCGATACAACGACGGATCCATCACCTCCTACAGTTAAAATTCAGCAGAGACGGTCAGACGAAAGCGCAGTTACCATGTAGCTATCAACGTGGACAAAGTCGGTCACGTGTCTGGTCAGTTTGTCCCAATCCTTGAACGACTGGCAACACAACGTGCACACCCAGTTCTTGACAACTCCAGCACGCTCGTCGCAAATTTGTACTATTTGATCCAGACCTACACAGAACAATGCAGAACAAACATCGGTAGGTAAGCTAGTATGCAGCCTAGACCTATGCTCAGGTGCTGTGTATGATACCAACTGCAATTTTTACCAACAACAACGTCGGCGTGTCTTTCAAGCTGGTGCTGTCTCTCCACTACGAGGTCAATGTTGCTCATGGTCTGACCCTCGCACTCGCGCCGAAGTTCGCTGCACATGCGCCAGCGCGTCACACTCTAAAGTCAGCAAGTAAGCCATCAGAAAATACGTTGACGCAGAATTAAGATACGCACTGCTCGGTGCTTGGCCACATGCAAATGTTCTTCCCACAACGCAGTGGTGGTAAGTAGCGCACGACACGGCTGCAAAGCAACACCATTTTGTATTGACAGCAAACGGCACGCAGCGTAAACTCACGATGCAATAAAAGCAGGTGTACTTCTTAACGTCGTACTCCAGACGTTGCAGACTCTCCACGAAGTTCTTGATCGAGGGCAACGGCTCACTACGCTGCTGCAGCTTCAACACTTGGCTCGACGCCGTCGTCTCCTTCTTGACCGCGTCGGCCGCTGGCTTAGGCGTTTCTTGCGGAGGCGGCGACTTCTTTACCTCTTCTGCAACTGAGTTTCCGCCTTTGGGCTGCTCTACTGGTTTTGGTTCAGCTTCGACAGGTTCGCGAGTCTTGCTGGGAGAGCGACTGATCACACGACGCAGATCTGCCACTATGGAATCATGCGTAGATTTCGGTTTTACTGTGCCGTCAGTTGTAAGTGACTCAGTATGGCCCACGTCCGGCGGCTCTTGCGTTGACTCGCTTTTAACACTCAACTCTGGACCTGCTTTTTCTTCTTGCTTTACTTGCTTCTCCTGGTCTTCACTCTTTTGAATAGCCACGTCTTTCTTCAATGAATCATCTTTCTTTTCCGGCAGTTCTTTCTTCAATTCAGCGCCCGGCTCTTCCTTCTTAGCTATCTGTGGCTTCTCTTCTGTAGCCACTGCTTCCTTCTTTGACAACTCTTCTTTGCTTTCGGTAGCCGGCTCTTCCTTCCTAGGCGCTGGTTGCTCTTTCTTTTCGGCAACCTTTTTTATGCCTTTCACTTTCGACTCCACCTTGGCCTGTTTCGAAGAGTCCAGCTTCTTTGACTCCGGCTTCCGTTTGGTGGCGCGTGGCGAGGGCGACCGACGAGAGCGGTGCGGTCTAGCAGAGCGACTGTTCTGGTAATGCCGACGACCAGGCGAGCGGCGGCGATGCGAATCAGAAGACTTCTTCGACTCCGTTTCCTCGTCGTACTCGTCCACCACCTCAACAATAGAACACAATGCACAGCGACCAAATCAAATCAAATCAAATCAATACCTTGAAATCGTCCCAATTCAAGCCGCCAGCCAGCAGAGCCAACTCAGCTTCGATGTCTGCTTCTGCACTTTCTTCTTCCTTCAGCTCAGTCGGCTCTGAGACGGCGCTTTCCTCCTGAGGTTCCGGAGAAACGGCAACTGCTTCCTCCAACAACGAAACCGTCGGTTCTTCACTCGACTCAACTACTGTGCACGTATTGTTGCTGTCTGCAGCCGACCCTGCATCTGCCGACCCAACCTTCTTGTCCTCTTCTGCCGCCGCCAGTACAGCGTCACCGGCACTCTTGTCTTCGCAGTTTCCGACCGGTTCGTTAGCAACATCGTCAGTGTTGTTAGTAGTGTCGCTAGGAGCTGCAGCCACAACAGCAACCGCATTGTTTTCAATAACTTCGCTTTTTGATGCATCATCCACTGGAGGTTTATCCATTGTAATGAGATCGTTTTTATCAAATATTAGTACGCTCTGCTGGATAGCATTACCATTAACAAACAAGACGGCATTTATCAGAGAAATATTGTTTCTCAACTCTCCTCGAGTTGCCTATAAATCTTCTTTCTTGGCGCGTATACAAATCGACTCCCCAAAAAATTGGAAACGGTGAGAACATGCGGTACGCCGTGGTACACAGTGGTACACCAAGTGTTGCGAGTTTTCCAATGTCACAAATCGCCTCCTCGAAAGTAGGAAAGTTGGAAAATCGCAAGTTACACCATACGAGAAGGGAAATAAGCAGCACTGAGGGCAAAATGAAGAAAATGAGCGACAGCTCATGCTGGAAACGACTGCTTGTCGCAAAATTGTTTCATTCAACAAGTCGAAATATAAAAAATCTTACTTTTTGCCTGGCAAGCTAAAGCTGAAGAACTCGTATTTTGTGGCCTTGCACACAGACTCGCCATGCCTTCCCATCCCACGATGCTACCCATTTATCTACTTGTCATCACTGCCTTTCGGTGGCCTGACAACAAACCTAAATCTAAGCTAACATAGATTTGGAGTCGGGTTTTTGACTGTAAATCGGGTTATTTTTGTTTGAGCATAGATCTCACAAGTCGATTTCTAAAGCATTTTCCATGTTTAATATTTTCCATTTTCCAACTTTCCAACTTCGTGGGGAGGCGATTTGTGCCCGCCCGTAAATCGGCAATTCGGTTTCTTCGAGCCGTTCGCACCAGCAGGTAACGCTGTGGGCGCTGAATTTTCTGCAATTGGCAGAACGTTTTCAGGCTGTGATACTCTTCAATATGCTTTGTGCTTTCACTCACATCTCTTTTGGCCAACTCCGAATCGCCATGCCGAAAGACTATCCCAAGAATCGGCCGATTCAGTTGTGGAAATCAATTAAACTGGCGATTTCCCCTCAGATTGTACGTAACGATTTCAACTCTTCAAGCTGTTGTCATGTATAAAGCCAGTGTGAGTCGGAGTTTTGGCGCCACACTTGCAGAATATTTAGCCAACCATGTTGTTGATTTTTGCTGAAGATTTGAGCCAAGTCGGTGAAGAGGTGACTGAGAACGAAACGTTTGAGTGAGGACCGAGGAAGCGATGGGACATTTTTTTTTATCTGTGCTGTATTTCTGACTGTAAATACCTATCTACTATGGATTTTAGCCAGCGGATTTAACCATTATGTGTAGACCCCAGAGATGCTCATAAATTGGCGTTCACCTGTTTCGCAGGCAATTTCGAATACTTGCGTTTACCATTTGGCTACAAAAATTCTGCTCAAGCATTCCAGCGTGCCGTAAATGCCATTTTGGCTCCTCTTAATTACTCTGTATGCGCTGTGTATGTTTGACGACATAATCTGTTGGAAGGGACGAACTTTTGAAGAACATTTAGACGCTCTCAAACAAATTTTTGACTAAGTTTTCAACCTTCAATCTTAAAGTTTCGCCTCAAAAATGTCGTTTTGCTTGTCAAGAAGTCAAATTTTTAGGTTTTAAACTGACCAGATCCGGTATTAAAGCTGATGACTCTAAAGTACAGGCTATTCAAGAATTTCCGACTCCAACAGACCAAACATCAGTCCGTGCGTTCATAGGACTTGCCTCCTTTTATCGTAGATTTATCCCTCATTTTGCCCAAATCTGTACGCCACTGTACAAACTTCTGCAAACATCTCCAGAATTCAAGTGGACTTCTGAAGCAAACGTTTCATTTTTAGACTTAAAGCAAAAACTATGCTCACCACCCTTATTACGGTATCCACAATGGAATTTACCTTTTATCTTGTCTACTGATGCCTCTGACAGTGCAGTCGGCGCCGTTCTTTCCCAAATTTTTGAAGACCAGCTTAAACATCCAATCTCTTTCTTTTCTCGCGCTCTAAACAAACACCAGAAAAACTATGCCGTTATTCAGAAAGAAGCTTTAGCCATCATTACTAGCATTCGTTTCTATCGATAATACTTGTTAGGATTAGGAAGGTCATTTCAATTACGAACAGACCAACAAAGTTTGGCATACATTTTCAATGCGGATTCTCGCGCTAAAGATAGATCTACCGGCTTGCTTATGCGTTGGCAGTTAGAACTGCTACAGTATACAATGTACTTTCGAAATTCAATACCGGCCAGGCAAACAGAACGCTGTTGCCGATACACTTTCACGACGCCGCATGGATGCTAAGGAGCCGGACACTAGCCATAACATAGCAGCACCACTCCACAAAAACTCTGACCTTTTTGCTTTAACGCAAGCCACTGTCCCTGTTCCAGCCCCGCTTGATTTGCTGTTAAAACCGGCTGAGCTCGCTCGCCGACAGGCTCTGGAGCCTGCCCTTTCGGCAATTATTATACAGTATCTTGCCACTGAAAAACTCCCTACAAACGCTAGTTTTGCGCGGCGAATCAGATATAAATGTAGAAACTTTGTGTTACGAAATGGTTTATTGTACCGAATTAGTGACCCGAAGCCTCTTTTAGTCCTACCCAAAGTCACTAGTGCCACCCTTACTTAGGGAACTCCACTGGACACGAGGACACTTTGGAACAACCAAAATGTCCCGAATGGTGGGGTCCAACTTCTATTTCCCCTTGAAACGTTACTCAGTAACAACCAAATAAGACTTTATGCCGAAAACCCAAATTTTGTTGACCTTTTCGTGAACAATCTAAACCATATTTGGAGCATTGCCAAAACTCATTTAGAATTTGCTCAACAGCAACAAAAAAGTGATTACGATAAATCAGCTAAAACAAACCCCTACCGTATTGGTGATACCGTTGTTCTCAAAAACGAAACGTCCTCAAATAAAGTTACAAAGAAGTTTGTTAAACGCTTCCTTTGGACCTTACGAAGTAGTTCAGGTTAACTGGCCTAACGTCACTGTACGATCCAAACACCAGCCGTCTTTGCCCTTCTACACCACTCACCATAATAGACTAAAACCATTTAAGGGTAATCAGCAGCCTGACTTATGTCCAAATGTTGTTCGTCAAAAAAATATTCGCTTGAAAAGCGGTACTACTTGTACAAGCTTGCTTGAATTCCATATGGTGCCTTGTAAGTCAAGCATACAGTATATCCTAACACGTCCATCCGTTTAAGATGCTGTTTTTCTACATGTCGCTTTCCATACACTTCTCTGCTACATTCCTTTAGCTTTCAATCTCTTCTACTATATCTTTGTTTGTCTATTTTGCGTCCCACTTTAATTCTGTTACCGTTGTATCAAATTCTGTGTGTATGTGTGTTGTTCTCAATGGCTGTCACGGCCGTACTACTTGCAAAAAATCTTAGTCTGACTGTTCGTCTGATTGGTATGACTGCATAAGTAAGTGTGTGCTTTTTAGAAGTACAAGCCGAGGTCGGCTTGATTTTTGAGAAAACGGAGATGTCATGTATAGTGTGTGCTTTTTACAAAATGGCGTCCCAGCGACGCCTGATGATGCCTGCACTGGAAAGGAGACCAGGCACTACGAAAGCGGTTGACTGATAATGAAGGAGCAAAATTTAGCACACGGCTAAATCCAAATTCAGCCAATTGCTAGGGATGTAAAAACCTTCTAGCCATATGCACATCGGATACTTAAGCGGCGGCTCTAGACAGTCGTCGGTCAGTGTTCCTCGAATCCCAGCCGTGCTCTCTCCGCCGCAAGAGCCTCCCAGCCGGAAGAAGAAGATTGAGCCATCGACCGTAGCCGGCACCGACCCCAGTGAGCCACCGCCACTGTCCTGCTCCGTCGTCAAGTCGACCCGAAGAAAGGCAGCGCAGGTGAGCGCGCGCCGCTCTTCCTCAGCGCGTAGCTGCAGTCCTTCTGTGTGAGATTAGTCTATTAGCATATAGTTCACTCCGCTTCCACTTATAGTAGCGCACGCTTCCCAAGTAGCCCGTACTCCATCATGTGTATAATAATACCCTTCTTATATACACGACACTGTGAGGCTTTTTCAATGTGCTTAGTGCTTTTACTCACATCTCTCTTGGCCAACTTCGAATCGCCAAGCCGAAATACTATCCCAAGAATCGGCCGATTCAGTTTGGAAATCAATTAAACTGTGGATTTTCCCTCAGATTGCAACGATTTCAACTCTTCAAGCTGTGATACTTCTTCAATGTGCTTTGTGCTTTCACTCACATCTCTTCTGGCCAACTCCGAATCGCCATGCCGAAATATTATCCCGAGAATCGGCCGATTCAGTTGTGGAAATCAATGAAACTAACGATTTTCCTTCCGATTGCAACGATTTCAGCTCTCAGCTGTAGTGCTTCTTCGATACACCTGAACATCCTGTCCAGTCACATGTACTGGTCAGCTGATTCGCTAAGCCGAGCACCATCTGGGAGAGAATCGGCCGATTCGGTTTTGTTTGTTCCGTTTTGGTTTTTGGTTCCACTGTCCTTTCGAACAGCTCTGGACAGCCCGCGCTCTTTTCAAAGCCTTTCAATTGGGCAACCCTGCCTACAAACAACCCTGCTCCATCCTGCTATCGGTGCGACGGCAGCGCCGTTTCGGTTCCCATTTACCTACTAGCCGTCACTGGCTTTCGGCGGCCTGGGTTGGGCTTTGGGTCGGCTACTTCCAGTCGCTTCGACCGGTTTTGAACCCACAAACAACCTCTCTCACAGATGCCGGAGCGGCCGTGACACACGAGATAGCGTAAACTACCCATGACCAAGACGTGACTCGGTTGTGGAAATCGTCGAAACTGACGATTTTCCTTCAAATTGCCCATTTCTTCAATGCTTCCGCCCCCTGTATTTTTTATGATGCCTTTTGCATCCGCCGAAGGGGGAGGGGGCTTGCGGGTATGGCGCCGGCCGGGGGGTCCTGAGCCCAAATTTTGGAAGAGGATTGGGTGTTAAAAACGCTCAAAAATGGCTATTTTTCGGGTAAAAATCGCTAATTTGGGCTGAAATACAGCTAAAAAGTGGTGTTTTGCAGTTGTATTTTTTGCAATTTTCGTGTCTGAAATTGTAAAAAAAGGGAAAAAATTGCTCAAAAAATTACTTGCCACAGTTTGAATGAACTATGATGTAGGCGATGCGATTACAGTAGGCGAGACGTACAGTACGTGTAGAGTGACTATAAAAGGAGTGATGTAGCTGCAGAGCGTACTGTTGTGTTATTATTGTGGTATGGGAGAGGCAGGTATTCGTCTGGAGCCAGAGTCGTGTGAGCTGAGTGCGGCCGGTCAAGCAGTGACGCATAACGTGATCAACTCAACCGAGAGACGCTTAGCGTTCAAGGTGAAATGCTCAGACAACCAGTTCTACCGTTTCGTGCCGGTGTTCGGCTTTGTTGAACCTTCGTCCACTGCAACTCTGGCGGTGACGCGCTTGACTGGACCTCCGAAGGAAGACACCATCGTGATCGAAGTGAACGACCTGCCTGCAGACGAACAGAACCCTCAGAACGTGTTCCAGTCCGGCGGCTCCTACCCCAACGTCACCGTACCTGTCGTCGCTTCCTGATCTATTCACTTTCTCTTCATCCGGTCCTTTTCGTTCATCTCAATAAATCTCTTTCCTCTGCTGTCTTTGTCTTAATCGTAAGGTTGCACCATTGTTAACTTTTGCTTTGCTCAGTCAGGGAAATAACAACACATGTACAGTACAACACGTACAGTCTATGGTACCGTACCGGTTAAAACTACAGGTGGTTCCTATTTTCATGGCAGTGAGCAGTGGCGCACCCAGAAATTTGTAACGGGTAAATTGGAAAGGGTTAAAGCGTTATTCAGTAGAACAGCCAGCTGTGAAATCGCAAAATAAATGCCAAAACTCCTACTCAACCAGCCGGTTCAAACGTACAGGTACGTCTAACGCAAATAGAAGGAGAGAGACCAAACACAAAAGCAGCTTCTTCACACCTGGGATGTGCTTCAATTGAGTGTTTGATATTTTACAATCTATTATGTCAGTGAGGCACTTAACGCCGTTCATGGTACTGGCACCATACATTGTCACTAGCCTAGGTACCGGTACCATAAACGGCGTTAAGTGACAGACTGTATGTACGTACTGTATGCCTGCACTAACCACTAGAACAACTGTTGACAAATTGTTGGGATGTTCTGAGCTGTAGAACAAACAGTCTAGGAGCAACGAGTTTTCAAACCAATGACAATGTATATATCATAATAGCGCGAGATCTGGGATAAACAGTAATAGAAGTATCAACGGTTGAGTCGGATTCCTTGCGGCGCGGAGCGGCGGTCACTGTTAGAGACGGGACGACCGGCTGCTGTTTGTCCTGCTGCTGCTGCTTGTGCACGAGCCACCGGATCGGATCGCGTGCTCGATATTAGCTCTCCTTCATTCTCTGGTGTCTGCAAAGCTGACCACATTCTTCGAGAATACTGCGAGTGGTAGAAAGGAAAGCGACTTACACCTGTCAAATTCTGGGTGGCCGGGACAGAACGAAGCTCTACCGGTCCTTCGGCACTTGGCTGCTGCAACGGCTGGCGCACTGCTCTCTCCGTCCCTTGACGCTCTGCCATCAGAACACAACTAGTACAAACAACCAGTAGCAAACAATACACATTCAATTCAAGGCCTTACCTACCGGATGTTTGGCACAGCACATCTTGGTCTTTTTCACGCTCAGAATGTGTTTTATCTCTTTATCCCTACGTGTAAGAGGTTATATCAAGCCCGAACTAAAACAGAATCTCATTTGCAACTTGCTTTTGCTATCGGTCGCTTGCGGCTAAACCGTACGTACATGTGTCTGCATTTTAGAACAACCCTGAAACCTCTTTCGCCAAAAAAAAATGATAAATGATTTGTGCATATTTAATGTGTCTATACTCCAGCAAACAAAGTCAATAAATAAGGTTTGTTGTGTCATTTCAAGAGGCTCTGCTATATTTCTGGGAGTCCATTGTCAATGAACCAAACCAGGCGAACACATTCCATAGTTATTTATTACAAACGAAGCCATCTACAGACTACCTACTGAAAGAGTTTCATTGTATATAACACCCACTCGTCTAACCTCTTTGTCATTGTTTGTTTGTGTAGTTGCAATAAACTCTTCACTACATAGCAGATGCTATGCAAAGGAACAGTTGGAGTGACTCGATTCCTACAATAAAAAAATAATCGAAGACATTTTTCATTTACTTAGTGACGCTTCTACTGTTTGTTATTTGTTTGCGTAATTGCTTTTATCGTTATACTTGCTTTACGAGTGTTGTTTAGGTCAGTGATTCTGACCCTTCGTTTTAGTTATGCTCTATGCAAATTTTGGTTGGATCGGCGCAAGTATTAATAGTTAGTTTGGCGGTTCGCAAACGCAGCCTATAACTCCAGCGAGCCTTGTTGTCAATTCCTCGTTCTGTGTTGCTTTGCCTTTCGCGCTCGTAATTTCTTATGCCGGTAAACTGGAATAACCCAGATATCAAGAATTTGTTACGTTCTTACATCAGATGAGAGTTTGAGGAAAATCAGAGTGACGTAGCAAAGAAGATCGTTGAAGCCGCAGGCACAAAGCCGCCGCCTAAAGGCACCATAAGCAAACATTTGACCAAGCCCAGTCAGAAACGTTGATGGCAGCGATTCTGAATTGCCCCCTTCCGGTTTTGAAGAGTTGGACTAGCGTTTTTCTCACATTCGTACTTTGCTAATAAGCTACTGAAGTTTATTGTTTGCAGTATCTCAACCAATATTAACAGCTTTGTAGTTGTTTTCTTTGTTTTTTGACGTGATTGTTGTACTTGCACGAAAAATCGATAATCGATATTGATTTCTACAGTGATCGTACCCAATTGTAAATGTGACAGTTGAAATCAGCGTGCCAGGAAACCCTAGTAGGATGTCTCTCGCAATGACAACCCGCCGACCCACCCATACATGTAGCTGGGTTTTCGGCTGGGGGGGGGGGAATTTTTCTGATCCAAAATAGGGTTTCAGGGCTATGCCCAAAGGGGGTTTCAGCGACCTTTTTTTAGTGTCCAAAAGTGGGTTTCAGCGACCTTTTTTTGGGCTCAAAACAGGGTTTTGAGGACTAAAAATGGGGTAAAAATCGTGTCTGAAGTGCAAAAATTCCGTTTAAAACCCTATTTTTGCTGTAAAACGTGGAAAAAAACCTTATTTTTAATTTAAAATGTGCAAAAAAGCTAATTTTGCTTTAAAACGTGCAAAAAAACCCATTTTATTCGACATAATACAGTTAAAATGCATTTCTGGAACCTTCTTTAGAGATTTTTAAACCCAAATTAGGGTTCCCGAACCCTATTTTGGGCCTCCAGAAACCCAAATTAGGGTTCTAGAACCCTATTTAGGGTTTCAGTAACCCAAATTAGGGTTCCGGAACCCTATTTCGGCACTCCAGAAACCCAAATTAGTGTTCTGGAACCCAATTTAGGGTTCCGGAACCCTATTTAGGGTTTCAGTAACCCTATTTAGGGTTTCAGGAACCCAAATTAGGGTTCCGGAACCCTATTTAGGGTTTCAGTAACCGAAATTAGGGTTTCAGTAACCCAAATTAGGGTTCCGGAACCCTATTTAGGGTTTCAGAAACCCAAATTAGGGTTTCAGTAATCCAAATTAGGGTTCCGGAACCCTATTTAGGGTTTCAGTAACCCAAAACAGGGTTTCCGAACCCTATTTAGGGTTTTTGAAACCCAAAACAGGGTTTCGGAACCCTATTTAGGGTTTTTGAAACCCAAAACAGGGTTCCGGAACCCTATTTAGGGTTTTTGAAACCCAAACTAGGGCTCCGGAACCCTAATTTGGATTACTGAAACCCTAATCAGGGCTTCTGGAACCCTGTTTGCAGGTTTACAAACCCAAAATAGGGTTTCAAAAAATTCCCCCCCCCAGAATCCGGCTGGGGGGGGGAATTTTCTCCGAAAATCGGGCCTGGGGGGAAATACCCCCATTCCCCCCAACTACATGTATCGACCCACCACTTTTCATGTCAGATTGGTGGTGGTTCATTCTGGGACCCAGATTGGTGGTGACCAGAGAATTACTTAGTCTTAGTAGAAGGGAACTGAAACTGGTGGTCGGTTGGTAACTGGACACAGTAGTAACCTTAATAGACATCTCAGCATCATGGGCTTGGTGGATGATCCAACATGCTCATTTTGCTTGGAGGAGGAGGAAACGCCTGAAGAACATTTGGTCACAGAATGTAATGCATTGGCTGGACGTAGACAAGCTATTCTGGGCAGTAGATATCTTACCACCCAGGACTTGAGCGATGTAACCGTTAGGGACCTCCTGAGGTTGATTAAAGCCTCGGGTATACCTAACCGCTAGATATCCCCCAAGGCTGGTTGAGCCTTGCGTTGGTGATAGTATCCGAAATGAAGAGAGATGATATGGGGAAATGAAATGGACATGTTGGTCTGATCATAGGGCCGTACAGCCCCCCCCAATATATCGGATCGGATCGAATCGGTGGTGGTTTGACTTGAGCTAAATTAACAAAAAATCGCTTGATAATCGTGTTATTTGTCGTTTTCAGCATCCTCAAGCACTTCAATAAACGCAATCCTGGTGCGGCCGTAGTTTAAACTCACCACCGCATTTATTATTTCCGCCCGCAGCAATACAGGTCCCCCGTCCCGAATTATTTGTTTTTTTCGGCAGTTAGTAGTTTACGCACCGTACGCACCGTTACGCACCGTACGCACCGTTACGCACCGTTCGCATCAGCAGCGACCCCAATTGGGCAATTGGGCGCCGATCTTTTGGAGTGGTGAATTTGCTTAGATCGATCAGAGAACCGATCTATTTCAGCTTGCATTAACAAATTACGCCTTTTTGGTGGAAAAGTAGCAGGGTGCATTGAATCTTTTAACGAAAAAGCATCAGTAAAGAAAACAGAATGTGCAGAACAGAACCGGAAATTGTCACCATTATCTCCAAGGAGCAGCACCAAATAGAGGGGAAAGAGCCGAGTCAATGAAACCAAAGTGTTTTCTCATGGATTTAGGGCTGCTGCCATATCACTTAACTGATAACCGATAGTTATAAACCAGAGTTCGTGCGGGACCTGAAAAGTCAGAGGGTCATCGAAGTCACATAATTTAAAAAATTTAGGGAATCAGGGAAAATTCAGGGAATTTCGTGTCCGGTCAGGGAAAAATTTGATAGCAGTAGAATCATCTCTCACCCAAAGGGCCCTGTCAGTGCTTTACACACCACACTTTTGAAAATGGGACTTTTGACTTTCCACAACTACTACAACTTAAAGTGAAATTGTGATAATGTACGCCCAATGGCTTCAAATCGAAACTACATGTACATGTACTGTACGTTAAAAAATTAAAATTATGGCCACTTCAGTGATTTCTGCACTTTGAAAAAATTACGTAATTAAGTCGCCAACCACCTCCCCCACTGTAACGATTAGATTAGTAGTCATTTGGTGAACCTCCCGCCCCCATGCCATTACATAATTTTAATACACGCCACAAAGATTCGGCGTTAGTTAGAGCAGCTTTCTGGTCATTTAGTGCAGTTGCTTTTTCTGTTATGCTTGCATGGTATTAGCTTCTTTCTGTTAGTCTGCCCATGATGTGAGCTTTCGAACGCTGGCATGTGTCTCAGCTAACTCGGCCCTCTGAGAAACGCCCATTTCCGTTAGGGGTGTTTAAGAGGTTTACTAAGGAAAATGGCCCCATCAGAGAGAGAGAACCATGGATGGCCATTGCTGGCTACCCAGAGGGAGTTGGGCGGAACTGTTTTAGGGTTTAACTTTGGGGCCATAGGGATGTCCAACGCACACCATGCCGGCCGATTCCGCCGAACCCCCACTTATCATGTCTGCCTGATGGTTGCCTGATTAAGGTTGGCAATGACAATTAACAACAACCCTCCCCTTTTGCTGTCAGTGGGTGCTAGACAGCGCCGGCTTGGTCCCCATTTATCTACTTGCCATTGCTGACTTTCGATGGCCTTGGTTGGGCTTTGTGTCAACTACTTCCCATCGCCTCGACAGGTTTCAAATGCACAAACACACCGCTTCCATGCAGGGTTGCCAGGTTTCAAAGGCAGTTCACTCCTAGAAATACCCTTAAAAAACTCCTAGAAACTCCTAAAAATTTTAAAAAATCCTAGAAAAAACTCCTGAATTTTAAAACACTTAAAATTTAATAAACGATTTTTTTCAGTAGAATTTGGTGAGCCAGACAGTTTACCTGTGACGTATCCAGGATTTTGTAAAGAGAATGAAAATTTTGAAGCCGCCAGTGTGGGAAAATTTTGAAAATTAGCCTTCAAAAACGCATTTAAAAGGCATTCTGAGCATAAACTAGACAGTTTTAGTGTGTAATTCATTAGTTTCTCTTTTTGACAGATTTTTTCTTCCTACCTCCTCCGCGAACGGCATGTACCCACCCAAAACCCTCCTGAATACGCCACTGCAGTTTACTATCAAAGTAAAGTGTAAAAAAGGTTTGACAATGCTATGATATGAAATCGTTCGATATCAATAAAAATCTACCTAGCCTATGAATTAGGATTTTCTCATTCCTATCCGTCAAATCTTATATAACTCCAGGTAAAACAGAGCTATACAATAGGTATATTGTATCACAGCTGCAAGGCTAGCTAGCTGAATCATCAATTTAAGTTTTACTGTGTTAGACAGGTCAATCATTAATCTATTGCGAAATTTGTTCGTTGAACCTACGCAATGTACTGTAGGACAAAGAAGGCCGCAATGGGAACATCATGACACAATTAGATAAGCACAAAGATATATAAAAGTGGAGCAAAGTTCATCTCATCAGTTCACACAACAAAAGTTGCCCAAACTTCATTTTATAGCTAGGACCAGGTGATTTATTAGAGAAAACCAGCGATATGAAGCGACATGAAGCTGAAAATCCTAAAAAAATCCCAGAAAACTCCTAGAATAATCCTAAAAATCAAAAACTCCGACCCAGAATTTAAAAACTCCCAGAAAAACCTCCTAACTCCAATCTCAAAATTTTCCTCCAATCCCAAATCAAAAACTCCTAGATCTGGGAGGAAAACTCCTAACCTGGCAACCCTGTTTCCATGGGTGCCGGAGGCCGCTGTGACTCACGGGATTGTTTACGCTTTTTCTTTTTAAATTGTAAAGAAGCTGATTTTCCAAGTACTTTTACACCAAAACGCGCAATTTGTTAATGCAAGCTGAAATAGACCGGTTCTCTGAGTGATCTAAGCAAATTCACCACTCCAAAAGATCGGCGCCCAATTGGGGTCGCTGCTGATGCGAACGGTGCGTACGGTGCGTAACGGTGCGTAAACTACTAACTGCCGTTTTTTCCGCGAAAAATCAGCATATTTTTTGCTATTTTTGATTCCAGAACACCAATTTTTGGCAAACTCTCCCAATTTGATGATTTGTTCGAATTAGAGATGCAACCGTAATCCGGTTTTATCCGGTAGTATATGTCGGGTAATCCGGTATTTATTTTTTGCTCTAAAACACTATCCGGTTTATTTTGGATACCGGATACCGGACCGGATAGCCAAAAATAGCATTTTAATGACAATTTTTCCAGTTTTCGAGCATATTTTTGGTTTCGCATGCAGATTAGCACCATTTTCAGACTTAACTGCTCTGCTGCCTATTATCTAGATAGAAAATAAGTTGATTCGATCAGGTGTAGCTGGGGGGAAATCAGGAACCGATCCCAAACAGAAATTAATTTTATGATCAGAAATGGGTAATCGATAAATATCGATTATCGATTATTTTTTGGGCAAAATTCCAAAATTTCAAAATCGTCCAAAATGGTCATGTTGTAGGCCTATATCATTAAGTACCCCTAGAGACGCACCAGTATAGGCAAGAATGCATAAAAGAGTAGCAAGAATGTGCCACTCAGCGGCCGGCCGAGTGTCGATGCGCTGCACCATAATTGCAACAAAAATTGCACGTCATTCTCTTCTACTACTCACTCAGAAACCTAATGTAGTGCCGAATTTTATGTCATTAATAGAATTTATATTAATCTTCACGATCTGGACTGGCGCCGGCCGGAGGGGGCTGAGCCCAAATTTTGGGAGGGGTGGTTGGGTACTAAATAACGCTCAAAAATCGAAAAACTCGCACATTTTCGGCAAAAAATCGTAAAAAATCGCTAATTTGGGCTGAAATACAGCTAAACTAAAAAGTGTTGCTTTGCAGGCTATTTTGGCAATTTTTGGGTTTGAAATTGCAAAAAATCGCAAAAATTTGCTCAAAAGATTACTTGCCAGAAAAAACCGGAGGGGGTTGGAAAAATCGTCTCGGGTGGTCCCTATCCGGGGCGGCGTCTGGCTTAAGTTGGGTGGGGCAGACCCCCTGTTACATGTATGCCGAAAACAATTAAATTTGCGTGGACCACTCTGATTCCTTGTTTTCGGGTCATAAAACGAACATGAGTCAGAATTTTCGCACCAAACTTGCAAAATCTGTAGGTAGTTGTATTGTTAATCTTTGCTGAAAATTTGAAGCAAATCGATTAAGAACTAACAGAGAACGAACCGTTTGAGTAAAGTTTGAAAAAGGGGTGGTTACTTTTTGATCTATACTGTGCAGTATATGCGTAGCACGGCAACTTTGTTGGCGCCCGTCATATTTCGAGATTTGGTCGAGTTGGACAGCCCCTGCAGTAGAGTAATTAGGTGTTGACGTGCAAAATATTTAACAGGGGATCGAGCATACATGTAACAGGGGGGTCTGCCCCCCCCCCCCCCCCGACTTAGGCCAGACCCCCCGGATGGGACCCCCCCCCCCGAGACGATTTCGCCGACCCCCCTCCGATTTTTCTGGCAAGTAAATTTTTGAGCAAATTTTTGCAATTTTTTACAATTTCAGTCACAAAAATTGCCAAAATCGCCTGCAAAACAGCACTTTTTAGCTGTATTTCATCCCAAATTAGCGATTTTTGACGATTTTTAGCCCAAGAATTGCGATTTTTTCGATTTTCGAGCGTTTTTTAGTGCCCTAGCCCCCTCCCAAAATTTTGGCTCAGACCCCCCCGGCCGGCGCCAGACCCCCCAACCCCCCTCCGGCCATCGGCGGATGACCTGTTACATGTATGAATCGAGGACAGTCGTTTGATACCATATTTGGCCATCTTTATTATTTGCAGTCGGATTGATCGGATTTGTTTGATTTTTTATTTTCCTAATGTGTGATTTGATTAATGTTTTCGTGACAGCACAAGCAATGGCGAAGTTAGAGTCTAAAGATGATATGAAGAAAGGAGCGACAACAGAGTTGTCTAATACAGTTGAGGGAGCAGAAAAATCGTGCAACTGGAGACGATTTTGGGAGAATTCAAAGTGTCTGGTAATAATGTGTATTGATTTTTTATGATAGCGTTTCTAAACCAGCACAGGCGCGCCATTAATATTTCGGGAGGAGTTACGTACGAAATGAACGAGAGGAACAAGCGTGAAATTCACGCCAAGACGTTCGCAAAGCGGTTGTTTTTGGAACCGCAACTATTTTTTTTGTACGTAGAAGTTTTCTAATTTATGTATCTTTTGAATAGGTCTCTACTTCGTATCACAAATGATCATTAGCAGCAATTAGGTAATCAAACATGAAAAAGGATGTCTCAAAATGATGTTAGATAGAAGTACAGAGCTTGATTAACGGCAGCTAGTAAGAAGTGGTAGTCATACTTTCAAAATGGACACTAGAAATGCTACACAGCAGAAATCAGTTGTCACAGAAGCAATAATATAGCTCATGTAGATGTAGAGTTGTAAAAAAAAATTTTTTTTTGAAAGCCAAAAAAAAAAGCTTTTTTTATGAAAATTTTTCATTTCGAAATTTTTTTTTTCAAAATTTTTTCCTAACATGAAATATAACTTGTAGGAGATGCAAGGATGCATCAGAAGCAACTTTAAATACAAAAGCTGATACTTTGGTTCAAACATAGTGTTACAGCCTGCGAGTCGACATTCTACCTTCAGCATTGCTCACAGAGTGGCTGCTGCCCTTCAAAACCTATTTTTAGGCTTAGAATAGGCAAGAAATTGATAGAACTGCACTGCTAATGTATTTTTTAGGCTAAATTCAGCGATTTTCCCCCAAAATTTCCATACTGTGAATAAAATAAAAAATTTTCGAAATGGGCCTTCAAAAAAAAAGCTTTTTTTTTAAAAAAAAAGCCTTTTTTTTTTAAAAAAAAAGAGCCTAACAACACTATATAGATGCAATAATTTCATGAATTTCATTTTGAATTTCATGACCTAGTGACCCCCTCAAAATATTGGCGCATCACGTGTTGGGCGAAGAGCGGAGCATTCCTGCTTTTTATTATGTGATGTTTGTTGGTCTGGCTAATAGGTATGAAGCCAGCCGACAGACTGTAAATGCTAGGTCGAGTTCTAGCTTTGCTACCTACGTAAGAGATTTAGCTTAGGGCAGCGTCACCGTTCTTCTTCTCTATTACTATTTTCAATTGAAAAGTATTAAAAATATCCTGAAAGGGTTGAGTCGGTCGTACGGAGCGGTATGTAAGGAATGTTGTGTTTAAGGTGTGTCAGTCAAAGCACTTCACCGAATCTGCGTGGAAAAGCCACAGAGAGCTGGCACAACATAAGCAGGTTTGCGTAATTATGTTATGCAGCGGTTCAGATGGCTTGTATTGTAAAAGCTGTGAACTATTCCAAATACTGACCGGAATTATCCCAGTTCCGGGCGGAACCGGAACCGGAACTTTTCAGCAGAGGCTAAAAATTCGAAATTGCTCCCAGAACTAAAAATTCTAGCTGAAAACTGCAGAAGACAGTTACAGGGTGTTTTGCTAAAGTTATAACTGGTAGAACTGCCATGAAACATTAGTGTTTTACGTGTTCAAGTAATATTTACATACTGTTTAAGCACCAAAAATTGATTTAGTTTTAGTTTATTGATTTCTCAGAGAATCCTACATTCTCCATACAGGACCCAAACACCCTTGATAATTTTGCGTTTTTTTAGATTTGGGGTGCTATCTCTTTAAGACCTCTGTTTTTTTTAATTTCGGCGTAAAAATATCGAAACAACTGAAATTTTCCATCTGAAACTATAATTTTTAAGCACCATTAGGGCTGTACTGAATCATCGACACTTTTGTGTGCACTTCTGAGATAAAAGTAGTGATAGCAATCAAAATTGTTGCCTAAAACAAAGTTTTTAGGTGATTCATTAATAGTGTTTAGCGTTATTGCATGGAATTTAGCTTTTTGCATGGTTTGCTTCCAGAAAGAGCGGAAAGTCAAAAAGTAAGAAATTCCGGTAGATCGCTAATGAGCTCAGAATAGCTTATTTTAACTTATGTTAATGAAAATTAAGCCAAAAAACCTTGATTTTAGCCAAAAATCGGACTTTTTGGCTTACCACCCCCTCAGCCCCCCTCAGACGCTCCTACCCCCCTCAGCCCCCCTCAGGAATTGGAAATTCTACCCCCCTCAGCCGAAATGCTAGCCCATGTCTGCTCCAAAGTAGGGGTGGTCGAGTTGAAAAAAAAAAGAAAAAAGCATTCAACCACACTTTAGATACCATTTTCGAAATCTCGGGGTCGGGACGGATCATTTGGTTTACTGGCTTCATCCCACATGCAAGCATGAACTTTTTGCTTTTTCTTGTTTTTTGTCTCAACTACCCCTACTTTGGAGGGGTGCCCTGCCCTGGCGTTCTCTGTGGTAGGTAGACCTGGGCTCATACTTTGGGCTACTTAGTTTTTCGTCTATGCTCTCACATATGTAAAAATGAGCCAGATCGGTGGGTGTGGCCCTTAGCCGATTTGGGGAGGCACCTTGAATTCTCTCAGAAACTGCGTCTTAAAATGTCTCTACGTTTAGAAAGTGAGAATATACGAGTTTATGAATGCTGGGGCTAACTACCAGGCAAGCAGCAGCAGTGCACTGTCCAAGTGGTGTCTCGTTAATGTGTACGGCAAGCTGATCGGACTGGAGTGCGTTCACGAGTTCCACGACCAACAGGGATCGCTGAGCTTCTGGCTGTGCTCTGTCTGCTACACCGCCTCCACACGACTGGACGAGCTGCCCAGCCACGCTGCCTCCAACGCACATCGGTTGTGCTACCTGGTGAGAAGGTGCTGGTCCAATTGTTGCTTTGCTTCACTGGTTGACGTCTTAGACGCAGTTCTGTCCCGACAAACTGCCCAAGCCATCCTCATCTATGAAAGAGTTGACTGCGCAGTTGGACAGAATAGCTGAAGAACTGGCTGATCAGAAAGAAAGACTGCCTGAAGTTCTCCAGCTAAGAATAGGTCACTTCCAGTCGTGCAGGCAGCTGTGTCGCAATACTCACTGGTTTGTTTCAGTGCCTGAACAAGCCTTCCAAGCGATGGGAATTTCACAGACAGTTGCGTCGGCTCCCGACCCCGAGCCAGTAAATCTGCAGGATTCTGCCAACGGTGACGCAGGGAACAACGTTGATGGTGACAACTCAGTCTCGAGCACTCTTTACAAGGTTGTCACCACTGCAGATGGACGTCAAATGGTCTACTGCCAAGTAAGCACGCCTTTCGATCTGAAGGCAGTTTTGGATAACCCATGCCAGCGCTAATTGACGCCCTAAGTGATTGATCAGTCGGCAAAATTTCAACGCATTTGAAAATGGAGCAAACTGGTTAAACCGTTTGGGGCGCTACGTTAGCTATATTAAAAAAGGTTCATCGTGAGGTGTGCCAGGTGCCTGGCTGCCGACCCCGTGTGAACATGTTCTTCGCCAGCGCTGCCCCGCTTTTACAGACTAAACTCAAATTAACCTCGCTTGGTCTCAATGCGATAGTTGTGACCAGATATGGAGAAAGGCAGGGGGCTGAGGAGTGTCGCGAAGTGAGACAGGAAAAGACTAAGGACTTTGTGCCGCTGCTTGGGCTAAACCAAATATACAAATTCGTCTCTCTTATAAAGTTTACTCGAGCACAAACAAGCTAAACAGCCTGGGTCTAGGCCTTGTCTCGCGCTGGCCCGTCCTCACTGGCTGGCTGGCTCTCGCTCCTGGACCGGACCAGCCGCTCGCTCGCTCTTCTCTAGCCAACACTGACTAACTCTGCTCCACGGCCAAATAGCAACTTTCCGGTTGCCACACAAACAAAAAGCACAAACTACCGTATCAGAGCAAAGCAAACACTGTACAAGAGAGCAAGATATAAGTAAAAAACCAGTAAATTAGCTAATACGAGACAAGGCAAATACGCAACTAGACATATGTTAAAATCAAATCACTACAGATTTGACAAGGAGGTTGGTCCCCTCAGGCTCTGACGTACACAACTCAGGAATTTTTTTACCTATTTTAACGAAAAATAACCCAAAAATCTTGAATATGTAAGAAAATCAGACTTTTTTGCTTACCATCCTCTCAGCCGCCGCTACCTCCAGTTAGAATTTGGGGATCCCTCTTGTTCGCCGAACACCGTTCGCCGAAACTCTGTTCGCCGACCACCATTCGCCGAAACACTATTCGCCGACTGCACCATTCGCCGAATGTCTGTTCGCCGAATCGAAAAAAAATATTTTCATGCACTTGCACTATATGTTTTGCTGCCTTGTCAAGTCGAATAGAGGCTATTCGGTAAATACAGAGGGTGCGTTAGCCGCCCACAGGCTGATTGGTACAGTTGGCACCGCCATTTTTATTCATGCATACAAGTATAAAAAAGATACAGGGAAATAACAACAACAACAACTGAAGAATAGACAACTAGAGAGAGACATTTTTGAAAGAGACCTAGTAGGACAAATTGTGAGCGATACCTCTAAGGTTCTAAGTTCGCACTCTATCAGCCACCATAGTAGCGATTTACAAAAAAAACGCCTAGTGAGAAGAGGAGCCAAATTATACAACCCTGCATATGGTGTAGAGAAATCTGTGATACTAGCCCAGTATGAAGCTGGGTATTGCGTACCTCTCCTTCTCTGGCGATCAACCGGCCTTTGTAGCCCTCTCATCTTCTTTGACATCTCCAGTACGCCGTGACGCCGTCATTGTTCCTCTTATCTAACACATAGACTTGACCTTCGTAAAGCTGGGTTTCTGGGCCACGCTTTGTTTTGATAGTCCCGGCCATCACACAGATCAACGTAAGTCACAAGACGTAATCACCGACAATTACATGGTCACTTGCTAAGAGTTCCCTATGTCCTCAGGCTTCACAAACAATTGACCAATCGGGTCAAACGGCCGGTGGCCGGTTACAGCGCCCTCTATATGTATTTACCGAATAGCCGCTATTCGACTTGACAAGGCAGCAAAAGATACAGTGCATGAAAATATTTTTTTCGATTCGGCGAACAGACATTCGGCGAATGGTGCAGTCGGCGAATAGTGTTTCGGCGAATGGTGGTCGGCGAATAGAGTTTCGGCGAATGGTGTTCGGCGAACAGACCCCAACCCTAGAATTTGAAACTTCTGCCTCCCCTAGCCGAAATGCTATATGATCGTGACGTATAGAAGAAAGAGGAACTCTATTCATTGTCTCTGAATGACTTTGTAGCAATACTTGTAATAAGGAACCAAACCTAACCGCGCATACTGTCGGTAGAAACAAATGCTTGGGCGCTTACTTTTTAGACTTGCTGGAGTGTCTTAGACTTGGATGTAAGCGCCGAAAATTTCAAAAGCAGCTGGAACATTCACACTGCCAGCAGTCTGCATGCGAAGGGGCTAGAATTTCGCGATATCCGCAAGTTATTAGGTATTAGTTGCCTTTTTTACTGCTTGGAAAAGCGTGTTTAGCGTTTTTTATACTTTAGAAGACGAAAACCAATTTCGAAGCGGTCCGGGTTTCGTAGAAACTGACCTCGAGAAGTGCCAAGCGACGATCAGTGGCTGTCCGATTTCCTTGAACAAGGAATGGTTGTGCGGTCTGGACTATGTGATTGAGTATCATCGACCTTCGCAGTCGGCTCCTGATCTGCTTTGTCTGTTGTGTGCAGAACACATTGCCACTACGTCGCTGGACCTGTTGAAACACGCTACCAGTCAGCTACACGTGATGCGATACTTGGTAAACGCAATCTTTCTTGTTGGCGTATCGAGGAGTTGTTACTTGCAAACATTCCTCTTGCCCGATCCACAATGCTTTAGAATGGATGAATAGAGCAGAAAGATTTTAGACATAATGCGTCTGGGAACTCTGTGATAGTACAAATCTGTATGAAGAATCTTATACAAATACAGTCTTCAAACGTTGTTCAACGATTCGTTTGCGAATTCCTTGAAAACTTTCTTGCGTTCTTAGAACGTTGTTTGCACGCCGTACAACCCCTAAATTCGCCACTATTTGGTTTAGAAGTTAATGCGACTGCATTTTTAGCACAAATGTCACCCGGAGTCTGTGACGCAGGTAGTTGAAGCATCGCCTGAAAAGCGTTCTGTGCTTATTTCTGAGCTCTTGCCAAAACTGTCTACGGGCCGCATTAGAGTTTATGCGCCAGATGGCATAATTGCCCGTCCCACTGAAAGTAGTGTGAAGACGCAGCAGATCTCCACTGAGAAGACGCCCGGTCAATGTGCTACAACCGAAACGCCAAAAACAAAACCGCAAACAAAGGAAAGTGATCGCAAATCCGCTGACAACGTAGACGGTAAATCGAAGTCTGATGCCAAATCTCGTGAACCGGACAGACACATGAAGAAACCCGATAAAGTCGATCCGAAAAACATGGAGAAACCCGAGAAAGTCGATCCGAAAAGCATGAAGAAACCCGAGAAAGTAGATCCGAAAAGCATGAAGAAACCCGAGAAAGTAGATCCGGAAAGCATCAAGAAACCCGAGAAAGTAGATCCGAAAAGCATGAAGAAACCCGAGAAAGTCGATCCGAAAAGCATCAAGAAACCCGAGAAAGTCGATCCGAAAACAAGTCTCAAGCGCCACATTGTGGCTAAACGTACTGTAGTTTCAACCGTTTGTACGATTATATCACACTATACCTATGAGTCGCCCAAGTCATCATACAGGTAACAGGGGGGTCTGCCCCCCCCACCCGACTTAGGCCACCCCCCCCCCCCCCCCCCGAGACGATTTCGCCGACCCCCCCCCCCCTCCGATTTTTCTGGCAAGTAAATTTTTGAGCAAATTTTAGCAATTTTTTACAATTTCAGACAAAAAATTGCCAAAATCGCCTGCAAAACAGCACTTTTTAACTGTATTTCAGCCCAAATTAGCGATTTTTAGCCAAAAAATCGCGATTTTTTCGATTTTTGAGCGTTTTTTAGTGCCCAAACCCCCCTCCCAAAATTTTGGCTCAGACCTCAGACCCCCCTGCCGGCGCCAGACCCCCCCAACCCCCTCCCCCTTCGGCGGATGACGTGTTACATGTATGCAAGTCATAACAGGCGTGACTAAAAGTTGGTACCACCGGACTGTGGCTAGTGCCATGGTGTCTGCCATGCCTGGGTCTGGCGATTCACCTACGTAAAATGTGGGCTTGGGCTTTATTTAGACTGGAGTCTCAGTCATTTTTCGTGCTTCATGTATACGTTGTAGCGGAGGGGGTTGACCGATGTCATGAGTGGGTAGTCTGTACGTACATGTATGTTGGTCATAATATGCGGTATTTGATTCTTTTAGTCATTCATGTAACAGGGGTCTTCCCCACCGACTTTGGCTGATTCCCAGATATGGGCCTCGGAGTAATTTTTTTACAAGTTGAGTTGAGACTAAAACTTCTAAAGTTGCCTCTGAAAGAGTGCGCTTTAGTTGAAACAGAGGCTAAACTAGCGCGTTTTTACAAAATTTAGGACTTTGCGTGTAAGATGCGTTCTGTTTTAGTGGCGCTGTCCGATTCACTGCCGCTGAATTCAGATGAACAAGCGGCGCTTCGGAAGTCGTTCCGGAAACCGGGCGAACCGCTGATCGGAATCAGACACGTCTATCAAGTTGATTGTTCGTCCAGCAACAAATGCCCTACCTTTTTCTGTTTCTTGTGCAACTACTGGACCACTGAACACTCCATGTGCAACCATTTGGTCAGCAGTTCTCACAGAAAAGCTTACCTTGTAGGTGGAGCGACAGTCAGTTTGTGTCGGTCAGTGCTGTCTTACAGGACCGCTGGTACAAAATGTACGCCGGCAACGTGGACAAGTACTCGAACGAGACGGCCAAGAAAGGTGTTATAAAGCAGTATTCCCAGCAGATTGAGAAGAGCGAAGGTGCCCAGAATCATTGCGTCACCCATAGACTGAGGACTCAAGTTTCTGCCATTGATCTCAAGTTCGTTTGGCCGGAGCTCACCTCCTTGCTTTCTTCAGCAGGTATGGCACTTCGTTTGCACACAGTCAGACACTTGCTGGTATCAACCGTGCTGCCGTAATGAATGATTGATTGATTGTATAAGAGTACCCTTAGCGTTAGGCCGCCCATCACGCAAACCCCATAGAAAGTTGTATAACTGAATGGTGAGCTAGAGGTCAGAGAATTTTCTAGATTCTTTGATAAATCTCAGGAGATCTCTGAGCTCAACTTCTAATACCCTCAGGTGACTATGTCACCCCCGGATGTTTGCAATTCGAATTGCAACTGAAGCAAAATATTGTCCTAGGAAATGAAAGGCGGTTTATTCTTCTTCCATGCAAAGCGCACAGAGAGAGTACTACCACAGTCCCCGAACGTGAGGGGTACCATAATATGGTGCAACTAGCCTAGGTACCGGTACCATGGTACCGTCACCTTATATGTGGCATTAAGTGCCTGACTGTATTAGTTGTTGTTGCGAAATAAATTTCGGCAATAGCAGTACAACAGAAGCCAGAATAAACAGTCTGCATGCATCCCTAACGGAGGACTACATAGTGTAGGTGAATGAGCACCTGGTGTTGTATTAAGAGTCAGTCTCTGGGCCAATCGAGTTTCAGTATTCAGACCCAAAAATGAAACTTTGGCGTGGAGGGCTCAAAGTTGGAGGACTAATACGTATGAATAGGTTATATAACCACCGCAAAGGATATCCCGATTCGACGCTCCACGCTCGTGATACGGCCTTCTGAAAATCGGTCCGCTTAACTATGGGACCAAAATTTCAAAATCGAATTTCTAGCGCACTAATCAGTGTTGGGACTTAAAAATTGGGGGTTTAGGGTAACTTTTAGACTACTTTCAGAATCAACGGTTGAATTCCATTTTCAATGAAAAAAAATTTTTTTCGCCCCCCTTTGGAGCCCCCTAGCTCGTCTGGAACCCCCTACACCGTTTTTTTATTTCAGAATATTGTAGCGCTATCAATTCCCTACAGTTTGGTATAAGCCACATTGGCTGACCCGTGGAAGAAAGTGGTGAAATATGGCTTCAAAGTTGAAAAATCCTCAAATTTTTAGTTTTGGTACTGCACCAAAATTTCCTGCTGGAGTTTCTAGCGCACTAATCAGTGTTGGGGCTTAAAAATTGGGGGTTTAGGGTAACTTTTAGAGTGCTTTCAGAATCAACGGTCGAATTCCATTTTCAACGAAAAAAATTTTTTTCGACCCCTTTTGGAGCCCCCTAGCTCGTCTGGAACCCCGCTACACCGTTTTTTTTATTTCAGAATATTGTGGCGCTATCAATTCCCTACAGTTTGGTATAAGCCACATTGGCTGACCCGTGGAAGAAAGTGGTGAAATATGGCTTCAAAGTTGAAAAATCCTCAAATTTTTAGTTTTGGTACTGCACCAAAAATTCCTGCTGGAGTTTCTAGCGCACTAATCAGTATTGGGACTTAAAAATTGGGGGTTTAGGGTAACTATTGGAGTGCTTTCAGAATCAACGGTCGAATTCCATTTTCAACGAAAAAAATTTTTTTCGACTCCCTTTGGAGCCCCCTAGCTCGTCTGGAACCCCCATACACCGTTTTTTTTATTTCAGAATATTGTGGCGCTATCAATTCCCTACAGTTTGGTATAAGCCACATTGGCTGACCCGTAGAAGAAAGTGGTGAAATATGGGCTTCAAACTTGAAAAATCCACAAATTTTTAGTTTTGGTACTGCACCAAAATTTCCTGGTGGAGTTTCTAGCGCACTAATCAGTGTTGGGACTTAAAAATTGGGGATTTAGGGTAACTTTTAGAGTACTTTTAGAATCAATGGTCGAATTCCATTTTCAATGAAAAAATTTTTTTCCTGCCCGTTGTAGTAATCTGCTACAAACTACAGTTTTCAAAAATTTGTGGATTTTTCAAGTTTGAAGCCATATTTCACCACTTTCTTCTACGGGTCAGCCAATGTGGCTTATACCAAACTGTAGGGAACTGTAGGGATAGCGCCACAATATTCTGAAATAAAAAAAACGGTGTAGGGGGTTCCAGACGAGCTAGGGGGCTCCAAAGGGGGTCGAAAAAATTTTTTTTCGTTGAAAATGGAATTCGACCGTTGATTCTGAAAGCACTCTAAAAGTTACCCTAAACCCCCAATTTTTAAGTCCCAACACTGATTAGTGCGCTAGAAACTCCAGCAAGAAATTTTGGTGCAGTACCAAAACTAAAAATTTGAGGATTTTTCAACTTTGAAGCCATATTTCACCACTTTCTTCCACGGGTCAGCCAATGTGGCTTATACCAAACTGTAGGGAATTGATAGCGCTACAATATTCTGAAATAAAAAAACGGTGTAGGGGGTTCCAGACGAGCTAGGGGGGCTCCAAAGGGGGTCGAAAAAAATTTTGGAATTCGACCGTTGATTCTGAAAGTACTCTAAAAGTTACCCTAAACCCCCAATTTTTGAGTTCCAACACTGATTATTGCGCTAGAAATTCGATTTTGAAATTTTGGTTCCATAGTTAAGCGGACCGATTTTCAGAAGGCCGTATCTCGAGCGTGGAGCGTCGAATCGGGATATCCTTTGTGGTGGTTATATAACCTATCCATACGTATTAGTCGTCCAACTTTGAGCCCTCCACGCCAAAGTTTCATTTTTGGGGTCTGAATATGGCAAAGGACCAAGACTCGATCGGTTCAGAGACTGACTCTTAAGGCACCGGTACCTGTAACCTATGTAGTGGCGACTTCAGTGATGGCCTGTTGTACTTGTGTTTGTGGTCACTCTGATGCTACCACTTCGTTGAACTTGAGAACAAGGGTAGGGTACTGTTCTGTAACGTAAGGCCGGTGGCCTACCACGTCCTCTGGACTTTATTCCTATTTCTTTTCGCTGTATCATCCCCCGAAAATGACCATGTTTAGCTGTTTTTTTATTACCTTAGGACTTCTGTACGATTTTTTACTCCCCCTCCTTTTCTAAGCCAAGCCCATGCATTTTTCAGCCCATATGTAAACGCACCACGTTGACCGAAAGTAGGACTACCAAGTGCGTTTGCAGTTGACTCAGTAGTACAGAAAAATAAAATTGCGTGATTGTGGTGCAGCAGTAATCAAAAGAAGGCCAAAATGAATTCTATGATTTTAGTGTCTCAGACGAGCACTGGCACTAACCGACCGTCAACACCACCACCTGGAACAGACGAACGAAAGGTAATTGCGTTGCTGTTGCAACTTTGCGTCTACCGTAGTTTCTGTTCTGTAGCAGGCACGCAGCAACGTTCAACCGGAGCCGCCAGGCACTGCAGTCTCTGCTGTCGGCCGTCCACCAACCAAGCTGGATTTGGTCTATGCGCGCCGCGAGCTAGCAGCGCCGTTCCCACTCGGAGTTGGTTCTGTCTCCAGTGCGCCCTTTCCGGCAGCCACCAGGAAAACGCAGCACGACGAGCTGTCCTGGGACGAGAAGGCGGCTCTCTTTCTCAGTAAAATAGGTGATAAGAAGGGCGCCGACCAAGTGCGCAGACTGTCCAGTAAGTTAGCGCTCCACTCTGCAGCAGCACCTTTTGTTCTGTGTGTAGTTAGTTGGGCGCTGCATTTACTGTCGTTTTGCAGCCCAGAAACGTAGGCCAAGTCGTTCTCGTTCGCGCTCGCCAGAGCGCCGACGCCCACGACGTCATCACTCGCCCTCGCGGCCCGATCGACACTCGATTCCGAAGCGCAGAGAGAAAGAAACGGCCAGTTCTGCTCGGAAACAGGCAACAACGCTGCACGGTCAGCTAAGGGAGAGCGGACGCAAGGAAGAGTCCGGCTCTGGCTTCATCACACAGTTTCAACCCTACCTCACTCCCTCTGTCTCCAACAAGATCTCTGCTCCGCAGTCGTCGGTGGTGCCCGCCCCCAACACAGTCGCCAAGCAGCAGCAGCAACAACTGCAGAGCCCCGACGTTTCCAACCCCACCCAGAAGCTGTTAGGGGGCACTGGTCAGGAGTCGACGGAGGAATTGTTGCTGAAACTGTTGATAGAGGAGCGACGTAAGCAGAAGGAGCAGGAGCAGCAGCAACAAGCTCTTCTCAACATTCTCACCAAGGCTTTGCAACCAGCCAAGCCGGCCAAGGTCATTGACTATAGTCACGGCCAGCCGATGTCTACCCCTATACAGCGCGGCGTGACCGCTCCTTACACTGCCTTCTCTGCTCGGCATTCTAATGCACCCCAGCCTCCATCGCCTTCGAGCGTGAGGCAGCCGTTTCCCAGTGGAAGCAGCACGTCGACCGTGTACGGGTCTGCGCAGCCTGTGCCCGCTGAGAGTTCCCGAAATTGGAGCTCTCCCCCGTTTACTCCAATGCACGAAGTCGAGATGTTAGCCAGAAGACACCAACCGAGTTCAGTAAACGAAAGATTCCCCAATCCAGCCAACAATTACTGACTTTTTGAGGACAAGCGCCAATCAGAGCTGATTGCTGTTACAGACGCTAGCAGATGATTAAGATTTCATTACAGATTGGTGTTTACGTTGTAGTGTAGCGATTACCTTATATCCTTGTTAGATTTCCGATGTCCGTATGTGATTTCCGGCCTCCATTAAGTGTTCTGTTGACTTGGTGGTTAACATTTCGCTGCAATCGTTTACGTTGTGTGTTGACTTCTGTATAACTGCGCCTAATGTAGGTTGGCAGTTTCACCCCCGATTTTGTTTAGAAAGAGCTCAGTAAAGTTGTATCTGGTTGGGATAGAATTTGAATGTTTGAAGACCAATGCTCTAGATCTCATCGTATTGGGGATTTTTTGTTATAAGACTCAGTTTCTGTTGGTCTAGGGCTAACCTATATACAATGTGCCTTTTCAGTGAAGTGAAACCAATTTGTGAGGTAGCTTAAACTGTGGCGGCCGTTGGCATCCATAGCCGGACTTAACGCTTATTTTCCAGTCATGGGCGTCATGTCGGACGGTCGTAAAATCATGCCAAAAACGGCAGTTACTCGTTAAACACTGGAAGTACTAACGTAGTAGTAAACATAATAATGTGGTAATACTTTTTCGACACTAAAGTAAGTTGCTCAATCATTTGGTATACTTTTAAGCCCTGATCACTTGGATTGTGCTTTCTAAAACTGTCGTAGTATACTTTCGACTGATCTTCCAAGTACCTCGATCCGATCCGATTTGGCCGGCACAATTGGTGTAGTGGTTTAGACCGCATAGCCACTGTGCGCGACGTCGTGCGCTCATCCTCTCGGCGTGTCAAGTTTCTTGTCGCAAAGAGTTGGTCGTCGGCGCAAAGCTCCACCCAGGTCACCGAAAGCTGGTGACAGCTAGTAGGTAAAATGGGAACCGACTGGATCTGCCGTTGCGCCGAAGCCACTCCACAAAGCATGCCGCGTTGGGAGGAAGATCTACGATGTCAGAAGCTGTTTGAGAAACCAACTATGCTGGGAGCCCTCTGGCATACGGGGCACCGGCGGATGTCGGAATCATGGCATCGACACGCCGGCCGCGGCGCCCAGCAGCATGGCTAGTAGTGGCTGGCAGTAAAAAAAGGGCAACGTCCGAAATGACGAATCACGGGGGTAGCGAAATGGACCTCGAGTCTGATCGTAGGCCGTAAGGCAAATCGGATCGGAACAGTCGTAATAGACTTTCGACTGATCTTCCAAGTACCTCATGAATGATTACTTTTGTTTGAACACAAATTTTCAGCTGCTCCAAGCTACATACGGCTGTGAAGATCTACGGCGCAGTTCTATTTTATGTAGAGGTAAGTAAGCCAGTTTAGTGGTCAGTTTTGAGGCTATGGTATGTATTGCGCTCGTACAGGTTATGTACGTTTAGTGTACAACGGTTATGATTTAAGTCTGTAGTTGGGTGTCATTTGCATTGTATTGCAGTGATCGAAACTTAAAAATGATCAACATGCACCGACGTGCTCTACATGTTCTGTTGATTTTCCGCATAAATTGCTTTGTAGTAGTTGTACAAGAGTTGACACTTTATAAACTTTGTGCGACATAGCACGCGTAGGGAGTCGCCATTAACAATCAGCAGATCACAAAATCTGTAAACCCCGTTTAGCGCCACGGCCACATAGGCTGTTGTTGAGGAGGCATCATCATCGGTCGAGGCCAATTCTGCATAGGCGGCGCAAAATTCCCCTGCGAGAAGTAAGTGGCGGCGCTAGAAACAGGAGCAGTCATAGACGCACTAAAGGGCGGTCTCTGAGCAGGAGCGTCTGGCAGTTTAGGAGTGAGCAATTTGACGCCTTGTTTTTGGCCGCCCACCACTTCCTTCGCCTTCTCTTCGCTTTCCTTCGCTTTTAGTTTCTTCAGCATCTGCGACCGCTGCTCGTCCAGACGTCGTTGCAGTTCCAGCTCCTTCTCGCGCCGCGAACTTTGCGTCTCTGTGTCCACTTGATTGGCGACGTCCTGTAACTTAACTCTCAACTTTTCAATTGCGTCCGGTTGTAACTGTAGATTCGGATCGCGGCACATGGCAACCTGCAAAGGGTACGTAGGGTCTACGCAACCGGAAGCCTAGAAAACGCACCAACTGCTGCAGTTGAGCGGGCTTATTTTTAGCCAACGAAAACAAGACCACACGCGAGTTGGACATCTCGACCAAGAGTCGTTCGACTGGATTGGTAATGACCGTTTTCTGCTTGGCCGTCTGTAAGATCTGATCGATCAGTAACAACAAAGTCTTGTCTTTGTCTGAGATGCTCTCCACATCCAGACTCTTGTCTTCCGTGTGCGACTTCTTAGGGCTCGGCTCTTCCTCAATCCGTCGTTCAACCACCGGCTCCAGCTGGCGCTTCGAGCCGTAGCTTGGAGCTGGTTTGACTGGCTCCTCATCCTCGGGGTAGTGCTCGTATTCGTACACTTGAACGTTGCGCAACAGAGACACTGGTTTCAGTGTCTGGTCCAGCAGCTCGTTGAGCACCGTCGATTCGACTTCCTGAAGAAGCTACTGCAACAGTCAGTCAACCAACCGATGTCCGAATTCGGCTAACATCAAGAATCCTAGCTTATTTTTTTGTTAAAATAGGTTTAAACTAAGCTGTTCTAGGCTTATTTACATCTATAAGCTTACCTACTTGGAACACTCGTTTCGTTTGCGGCTGACTTTACAATAATTTGATAACTTCTAAAATTTTTGTTAACGTAGTTTTTGCGTTGTCTTTCATTTGAAGTATCGTTTGCTGTCTGACCTACCTTATTCTCTGGTCAGTCCCAAAAGAAACGAGTGTCCATTAGTCCCAGTACTTTCTTATCATAATATTTTTATATGTCGGCCAAGAGAGTGGTTGGTAAGAAGGAAGAGACCTGTTCCAGGGGTCTGAGATCGGCTCTCTGCAACGGAGTGACGATAGGCAAGCGCCAGTCGGTCAGCAGTTTCTGCAGCCACTGCAGATGGCCCAGTTTGAAGTTGAATTTGTCCTGTAGCCGACGCATCAACTGGGGATTCCAGTCGCCATAGAACTGCATTTTGTGGAACATCGGATCTCTGATAGAGAAGTAGGTGGCGCCGGGCTCGGCCATCTGTCTGTAGTAGTCGATGGACAACTTTCGCTCCGAGTACCAGCCTTCGTCCAGATTCTTTTCGCAATACGGCGGCAGCCAACGCTCCAGCTCTATCAGTTTCTGAGCTCGCTCCAACCGGTCGGAGAAGACCATCGACGGTCGAATTGGTTCCACGGTCGGCGGCTCTTCGGCCAACGCCATCCCCGACACTGAAACACAGCAATCTGTGCCACCAACAGAACCACTCCAAAGCTGAAACGTATTAGAATTTTGAAGACAGTTTTGTGCCAATCAATCAAACAATAGATGAAGTACCGCGCATTTTTCTAAAAACCCCTCTGATAGTTCCTGTCCATGTATAACCGTTGACGAAGGAAACAAGCGTAAACGCACCTTGTGGTTGAGCGACGCGTTTATGATGGAGAAAGACTTGTCTGTTGCCATTATTCAGAGTAATTTTCTGTGTCAGTGTCTTGGGCGCATTCTGCGCTATTTCGGCCAAATAGCGCTGCTTCATGTGTCGTCGCACGTCGTCACCCAGCGTGCCGATGCAGAGAGCCATGTACTGTCTCGGATAGTTTTTCTTCTGAACCCATCATCACTGCACTCATTATACTGAGTCAACGCAGTCATTCAGTCAGGCACTCATTCACTAGTACACAACGTCTGCTACCTATTATACTCCTCCACTACTATAATGGTACCTGCACCATGATGCATGCCCGTCCATGCATAGACCATGCAAGTCTGGGCCGAGGAGGGTTGCCTTTACCTACCGTACCTACCAAGTCCGGGACCAAACGCCTCGAAAGGCATTTTTAGCAACTTTTAATACAAAAATATAATTGCTAAAAATTATAAACAGCGAAATCATGTTTAACACCTAAAACTAGAGTGCGAACAATACCTGAAAAACGCAATACCTGAGACCCCAATACCGAATACTTGCACAGCTGGGCCAAAAATTGCATTTCAGTGAACAGGTACATTCAAGTGGTGTACGCAGGAGTTTTTGCACTGGGATGAAAATTTTAAAGAGGCCTGTGGGCGCGAACATTTGTTGGTTCGGGTGGGGTCCTTGTCACGGTGACTGGAACCTTCTTCCAGCTTTGGATAACACACCCAAACCTCCCTAACTCATGGTTGACCAGTAGCGTGCCGTTAAATGCCTGACTGGGCCGATTGGCGTACCAAGTACTCCATGACATGAGCGTCACTGACAGCATGCTGCACAGCTTGTGGGGGGTTGAAGCGTTTTTCGCACAACGTACACACGTAGCCAGGCTCATACTGACCGCGCGGATCCGTATACTCGGCAATGTATTCCAGCCCTGCAAACAATTGGCAAGGTAAGTCATACATCACAGCAGACGAGACACACTGACCAACGATCGGCCCCTCAAGTCCATCAATCAAATCCTGGATGTAAGAGCGTTCGTTGGGACCAAAGGTGACGAACTCCGACCGCAACAAAGCTAAAAAAACTGCAGTCAAGTTCTGCCGGCAGCAGTAGTTGTGAAGACAAACTGACAGCCGAAAATGTCGGCGTTAGTCGGAAGCTCGTCCATGTCGTCGACAGCCAGGCTTCGCTCGGGAGTTCGAGTTCGGCTTCTGGGAGGTCGCTCGGCCGGGTAATAGGTGCGTCCGGCCGGCCGCCGATCGTAGCCAAAAAGCGGCGGAGGCGGCGATCTGGGTACGTAGTCTCTACGATAGTCACGCCCTCTGCCGCTGCGGTACCGCTCACCACTGTTGCTTCTGCTTCGCCGTCTAAATAAACAGACAAATCAGGCATTTTCAATCGTTCATTTTTCTGTGCTACAATTATGGCATCACTTCAACTGAGGCCTCATCAAGTGATACCATAGGGTGCCGAACCAGAAGGTACAGTAACTGGTCCTATGCCACCTCGCTCCAGCTGATCGGTCAGCAAGTGAAAGTGACGCCAAATAATGGTATCGATTCGTATAATGTCTGACTTCAGACAGGCACGGTGTCTTACCGCTCTCTGTCGCGGCCACGATATTCCCGCTCTCTGCTGCGTCGGGCGCTGCCGCGAGGAGACCTCGATCGTGACTTTTCCTTGACTTTGGTCTCTGGATCAGTCAGCTTGCATTTCTTCTGGTCTTCCACTTCTCGCTTCTCCTCCTCCAAACGTCTGTCGACCAGACCTTTCTTTTCTTCGGACACTGCAAGTGCATCCAACAGTAACAGGCGAATGAGTCAGGAAAATAACATATTCAGTAGGTACCACTGTTTTCGAATCATCTGGTATTACCATTCAATTTCATTCTGTTTTCTAGTGGTAGAGCATACTGAACAGAGTACATCTTTAGGATTCACATTACGGTGTCATTTGAATTTTCAAAGGTAGTGAGTGGCACCATTAATAATACCAAATACGTCATTCTTTGATTGTGAGAATAGACAAACTATACAGCCGTCGTAATAGCCTTTTTCATGCATTTTCGGCTCCTTCTTGCCGTACTGCTTGACCAAATCGTCTGCATGCTTCAGAATCATGCTGTGGATTTCGTACTTGGATTTGGCTTTTCGTTGAATGGCGCGGAATACCTCCGGGAAATGTTTAGACTGAAGCAAGCTTGAAAAAATAATAGCTTCCGATTATACAATCCACTCACAACATAAGCGTAGATGTGCTTCTGACTGCGCATGTGCTTTAGAAGATCGTCAGCCTGCTTCAGAATGGCTTTGCACAACGTACACTTGGTGCTCTCATCGGCATCGGCTCGGTCTGTGATTACGTACTCGGAACCTGAAAAAAGAACAGAGCAGCTCTTCTGACAATTCTATCCCAAAAGCGGCACTAGGGGCAACTAACTGGAACAACACAACATTGCTGACCACAATTCGGTCAGACTATAGACTCATTTCTAGAAAGGTTATCTCACTCCAACTGAAAACCTTGTCGGCACTATAGAGTCTCACACACCAATCAGTCTGCTTTTGCTTCCCATGATAACTTTGTAAGAGTTGGTGCTTTCATCCACAAAACAGTCTTTGCTGTCCATGCTGAACAGACCATCATCGTTGCGAGAAGTCTTCTGAAAAACCCAGTCTGGTACTGATACAAACCTTACACCATTTGCCGGGGGACTGGGGATTTCCCTTTAGGCCATTGGACGTCATAACTCCTCGCCGGTACCGCCAAGTTTTGACGCACTTTTTTGAAAATCAAATGTCAGCAACTTTGGGGCTTCCTAAGTCCTTGCTTGAAATTTAGCATGAACTTTTTCACGACCGGTCTATGCAAACTGACAGTTAATTCTAACCTGCTGGTGCTTCTTGCTGGTCAGGTGACTCTCCCACTGAGTTTCATTTTCCAAGTGTACATTGCATGTCTAAAACGACACGTGCTGTGCCTGCGATATGCAAAGCAGCAAAGAGTATTTTTTCATTCGCACTCGATTTGCAGAAAGTGAGAATTGCAAAATCAACCAGCGAACAGCTTGCGGAAAGTTCACACATGTAACAGGGGTTCCCCTGGCCCTCCTCCAATGTTCTGGCAAGTAATTTTGGAGTAATTTTTTTGCAAATATTTAGAATTTGAGGCATTAAGAGCCGGTTTCTCTAGGAATCGACTTTTGCTCCTTAACCTCCTTACAAATCTCAACTTTTTATCTCCGATTTGGCTGAAATTTTGTATTTTGGTACAATTTGACCTTAAAAGAGATTTTATCCGACCATTTTTGAGAGGGTCACCTTTTTCGACCCTCTCACAGATTTCGCCTCATAACTCGGGAACAAATTATCGTAGAAACGTGCGGATTGCGTATCTAGAATCAGAAAATTATTCTCTTTCAAACGATATCCTACTCAGTTGCATTGCCCAGAAAAAAATTTAAAAAAACCACTTCTGCGCCCGATTTGACCCCATCACAGTCGAGTGGCCTAACATTTGATTTCATAAAAATTCACACAAACGCAACGATTAAACAACCAGGGAAATATGATAAGAACCGGTGCCATATAACAGGACCCGGTTTCATGTTTGTTACCACTTCAAGTTGAACGGGTTCCTTATAATGCCATCGATTCCTCAAATGTTCCTATTTCCCTGAGTCCCTGACTGTTGTTACCGGCAGAAATGTCGGCAATTAACGACTAATTTTGCCTGGTCCAACTTGGTCAAGGCGAATTCTGTAGTATGCTACAAACACCGTTTGCAAACGTGTCGGTACAAAGTTCGCCTGTGCCGTCTGTGTTAAACCACTAATTTACAGCAAGCAATTCCACCAACCTCGCATGTAATTCTGCCGTCGTCCGTTCGTTTTGGCTGCACCTTCGGCGCAATAGAAATAGATTCACCTTCATCGCCTGCTTCAACAGTAAACCGTTTGTTTGCTTCATCCGACGTCACATTCATCTTTTCATAGGTAAGACATAGCACTCAAATCAGTAATAGGATTGTCTGAGGCCTGCTGACCGTGCCACTCCACTACAGTCTGGCTCGTCCGGTCAAGTCGTCGATATCGAATCCCATCCGATCGAGTCGAGCAGACATAGATAGAGCTATAATAATACACAGCTAGCTTGCAAGTCTCAAAATGGACCTAAAACCGCAGTGCAAAAAACCGACCGTCGACGAACCTGAATTTACAACTATTGCAGTCAGGCACTTAACGCCGTTTATGGTACTGGTACTTAGGGCAATAACGCCATACATATACGGTACCCCCACGTTTGGGGCCTGTGGTGGTACCATATGGTACCCTACCCATGGGTGCCGGTATCATTTATGGTTCCGGTACCATAACCGGTACAGTTACCAATTCGAAGGAACGGGTACCATATGGTACCATGGTTACTGGACGTAGTAAACTTTACTTACTTACTTACCATCACAGTGGCCGAACGTGGAACCACCACAGTCCCCAAACATTGGGGTACCGGTGCCAGTACCATAAACGGCGTTAGTTAAGTGCCTGACTGTATTATGACGAGTCAGTCTCTGAACTGATCCAGTCTTTCTTTGCCCTATTCAAACCCGAAAATTGAAAGGTGGTTGGGAGTGGAGAGCTGAAAGTTGGCACACTTAAGTAAGTTATTACCACGCGACGATAGTTATACAAAATGTTTGGGACGGGGGCTGCCCCCCTCCCGTAGGCCAGACCCCCGGATGGGGACCCCCCCCCCCCCGAGACGATTTCACCGACCCCCCTCCGATTTTTCTGGCAAATGAAATTTTCCGACAATTTTTGCAATTTTTTTTACAATTTCACACACAAAAATTGCCAAAATCGTCTGCAAAACAGCACTTTTTAGCTGTATTTCAGACCAAATTAGCGATTTTTGGCGATTTTTAGCCGAAAAATTGCGATTTTTTCGATTTTTGAGCGATTTTTAGTGCCCACCTCCCTCCCCCAAAATTTTGGCTCAGACCCACCCCGGCCGGCGCCAGACCCCCCCCCCCAACCCCCCTCCCCCATCGGCGGATGACCTGTTACATGTATGGAAAGAAGCCAGCCTGGATGGAGAACACAAACAACGACAATTCTTTGACTATACCGGCCATACATGTACCAGGTCATCCGTCGAAGGGGAGGGGGAGTTTGGCGCCGGCCGGGGGTCTGAGCCCAAATTTTTGGAGAGGGTTGGGCACTAAAAAACGCTCAAAAATCGAAAAAATCGCAATTTTTGGCAGAAAAATTCTAATTTGGGCTGAAATACAGCTAAAAAGTGCTGTTTTGCATGCGATTTTGGCAATTCTTGTGTCTGAAAGTTGTAAAAAATCGCAAAAAACGTGCTCAAAAACCACTTGCCAGAAAAATCGGACGGAGGGGGTCGGAAAAATCGTCTCAAGGGATCCCATCCGGGGGGTCTGGCCTCAGTCGGGTGGGGCAGACCCCCGTTACATGTATGATACCTTCGTGTGACTCTAAGCGGATCAAAAAGTAGTTCGTTTTGTTGCCGTAATGGGTTATTGGCTGTAGGATGTGCGTGCGACGATCGGTCCATACCGGTGAACTGAGTGATGGTTGTCTTCCTAGGTGTATATTGTTTTTCTCGCTTTAACTTAGTGTACGCAGATGCAGTTTCTTTAGGCACCTCTGCAACGGCAGCGTCCTAAAGCGCGAAAGCAGTAGCAGAATGTCGACTGAACCGGACATGGCGGCTGCTTTAAAGGCTCGGCGATTGTGACAGAGAACTTGCCTTGCGACGGCTAATTCAGAGTTGAAGCTATTGCCGGCCCTAACTGCCATCTCCACAGACAATTGACACAGTTGTTTCCACTGTCTACGATGACGGAGAACAGATGCTGGCAGGCAGCGATGAGTAAAAATGTAAGGTAAGACATTTTGATTTAGCCGTCTCAAAGCCGCTACATTCTAAACAATTTTGTGTTAATCTGAGTGAATAAAATTAGGACTTGTTGTTCATCATTCCACTGTTAAGTTCAAGTTAAGTAAAAAGTTTTGAATTTGCTCTCACAATAAAAAATGCAAGTTACTAGAGGTGTTCACGAGCCTAAAAATATCGGCTCGGCTCAATTTAAGTCAGCTCACTCCATACATGTAACAGGTCATCCGCCGGAGGGGGAGGAGGAGGGTTGGACTCTAAAAAACGCTCAAAAATAAAAAAATCGCAATTTTTTGGCCAAAAATCGCTAATTTGTGCTGAAATACAGCTAAAAATTGCTTTTTACAGACGATGTTAGCAATTTTTGTGTAAATCGCAAAAATTACTTGCCAGAAAAATTGGAGGGGGGTCGGAAAAATCGTCTCGGGGGGTCTGGCCTAAGTCGCGTGGGGATCAGACCCCCTGTTACATGTATGGCTCACTCGTTCAGCCCGTTTATGCGTACCTGCAGCAAGCTCGCTCGAAACTCGGTACTGCTGCCGTATAATATCGATCCCTGACTGCAATTGCGAAACGCTACCCATGAGTTGACTGAAAAAATGATCAATTATATTTATTCTCCGTTTAGTCTCCGGATTGTTTGGTTGCCGAACTGAACTGAAGATGAAGATGAAGCGCTTCCAGCCCGACAAGTTAAGTTTAACTGAAAAAGCCTTCGCTCAGACGATACTCTCACGGTTCTCTCTTGGAGGTCTCTGCGAAACTGCTCTTGAGATCTTGATTACGCAATTGTTACCAGTGGTTAGAAGATTTGTCTCTGTGTGCGTGCACCATACTTTTTCCTTGGTAAAATAAGTACATAAGGTGTAAGGCCATACGTACAACATCAGAAGTAAATCATCGTCGAAGTTTTTGTTCTGGCAGCGTATCGTTTGTCTGTCGACAAATGATGCCAAGTTTTTGGGTTCAGTAGTTTCCTGAATAAATGTTTGCATACGTATGTGGTTGCTATTGTAGCTTTAAGCTGTATTATCACCAGCTTTTGCTGGCCTGGGTGGGGCTTTGTGCCGACGACCAACTCTTTGCGGCAAGAAACTTGCCCCGCCGAGTGGATGGGCGCACGCGCACAGTGGTTTGCGGCCTAAACAACTACGTACAACTGTGCCGGCGCTATAGCAGAACACTGAAACAGTACATTTTGTTTTAGTCAGTCAGATAAGATTGCCCTACATGGCATAAGACAGATAGTAAAGTGGGCAATAAGACATCACACAACTGCCGACTGATCAATGTGACCGATCGAAAGACAAGTGTGGCAGGAATGAACGGGTACGAGCGACGCGTCTTTGTGCTTCTTTCGGTGTCTTCGTCGCAACAACACGAACGTCAACAGCGACAACTTGACCATCACCACCAACAGCATCACAGAGGCAAAGACGAACAGCCAGAACGATATCCTAAAACAGACGTTGTCCACCCGCTGTCTGTCTACGTACGTACACACGCACTTACGAGAACTCGTGCATTTCAGTAGAATTGTTAGTAGAGAACACAGTCGAGTGACACTGACAAGTACACACAAACAATACAAACTGAGCGCTCACCAATTTGCAGCCACGTGCGTAACTTGGCAGTAGTCTTTGTAACCATACAGTCAAAAGAGTTGTTAATGCCGACGTCTTTAATCCATATCCGGACGATTTAACCAGGACCCAACGGTTCCAAATGCTGTTAATCCGGACAAGATTTGCGGTCCCGACTTCGAAATCCATATGGTAAAGTAAACAGATAATGCGGATTTCTATAATTTAATAGAAAACCAAGAAATCAGTGTGTAAACTCTCCAATTGAATTTTCAGTGTTTAAGCTTTCTGTTGAGTTGAGTCAGTATGTGCTTTATTTTTATTGCCATTTAAGGATCTGTATACGAGCAGGTAACAGAATTTGGCATTCAAAAGTTTTAAACTGAAAATAGATGTTTTAGCTTTGATTCCGAGAATTTGTATAACACCGGCTGAATGCAGTTTCTCGATTGAAGGGGAGCCAGAAAGAAGCCAAGAAGAATGTGAAAGAACAGACGAAGTACAAGGCCGCATGGGATGCCAAACGGGCTACAATGCATGAGTTGAAGGTCAGTGATTTAGTCAGAAGCCAAATACAAAGCTACAACACTCGGGCTACAATGTAGCAACACGTGTCGCATAATTTGCGTGTGTATATTGCTTTATTGCGTAAAAGTGCATGTTTGTTATGTTACATGTTGTATGTTATGAGTATAAAATTGTTCGACCTCTATGCATAACCAACAAAACAAGTTAGGGAGTAAGGATTTTGCAAGGGGAGTAACAATTTTGCAGTGTAAAAGATAGGGGAGTAATTTTTGCAGGGAGTAAGGATTTTGCACAACACCGGCAAGAACTCGCATTCCTTGTTTTCCAGCTTACGTACGTCGGTCGTGCTCTAGGGTGTTGCGGTCGGCCCTGACACCACCTGATCGGCGTTGCGAGAATATTGATGAAGCATTCTGTGGCCCTGTTTAGCTTCCCCCCACGATTGGACCCGCAATCGCTGACCTTTGAGTCGTCTATAGTCAAACTGGTTTCGAACCGACAAATATCTCGTATATGCCGAGGCCCATAACACAGAGCGAGCTGAACTTGTCGGTAAAGGGGAAGACGAATTCGGGTCCTACATACTGTCTTTTGTAATAGAGCCTACTTTCTGAGAAAATTTATTAAACTGTACGTAGAAAGGTATAAAGTTATGCGCTCAATGCAGACTTTGACGATCAGGCAAATGCGAGCTCATGGTAGGTAATCTCTCCCAATTTGACGGCTTTCCTTTTTATTGTTTTTATTGATCGGACCTACATGAAATCGTCGGATTTTCAGAGTTTGGTATAGGGCGGTCTACGCATTAAACATTGTTTTTTCGAGAGGAACAATCGTATCGTAACATAACAATCGAACATAACAATCGAACGAAGTAATTATTCGTTGGCAATGATTCAAATACAACTGCTAAC
>JASANB010001603.1:0-21155 GCA_030248155.1 Sabatieria punctata
CAGAATACGTATTCACAACACTATGCAGTATTATGTATCACTCCCGTATACAGTTGCATTTTTCAGAATCATAGAGTAGTTTAATAATTAATACACGCAGTTTTTAAAGACTATTGATGTAAAAAGGTTTTATTAAAAAACTTCTTTTGTCATTTTACAAATCCAATTTCAGAGGCTATGACAAAGGCTTTATTGTAGGTGTTTGAGCTCAAACTGTTTGATTAATTATTTTTTTTGTCTTCTCAACAGTTGAATTTGCAAAGAAAAGCCAGATATTGTATGGTTCAAAAATATAAGGATATTGCAGGATTTTCGACTTTAGAGAACCATACCATCCCTGATCATCCTTATTACAGTCAGGCACTTAACGCCATATATGGTAATCATACATAACATGTTTGGTACCACAACCTGGCTCTGTCTATGGTGGCACCGCATATGGTACCGGTAGCATATGGTGCCTACCAGTACCACCACCCCATTCAAATTTAATACATTATTTGGTACTGGAACCCATGATGACTAACTAAGGGCAGCCATACCATATTTGGTATCAGCACCACATGAAATCACCACATTGCCCAAAGGTTTGCACCATAAACAGTGTATTGTACTATTTTTCTGTGTACAGGTATGATACATGTACACTGAGCAGTATGGATTACCATACATGGCGTTAAGTGCATTAGGTCTAGATACATTTTAGAAGAAGCTCGACTGTAAATATCAGGCCAAATAGCTTACGGGTTGTAGTTGTAGTGGTGGGTGGCGTTGTGGTGACGAAGAGCAGTGGAACCCCAACTCCAACCCCCAGCCCAACTCCGAGTCCCACACCCAGTCCATAACCGAGTCCCATTCCAAGCTCAACTGCACCCTTCTTTGCATACTCTTCACTGCCTTGTCTTGCCATTTCCTGCTCTACCTCTGACGGGTCTGATCTTGTGTCCAATTCCTTCTCCTCTCTTGGCTCTTTCTTATTCTCATTGCACCTTCCGTTTACATATCTTTTCATCACACACACGTCTAATTGCACAACCACTTCACTATAACTATTACAATTACTTTCTGTTGCTTAGATTGCGTATTGGTTGGCACCTTGGTGTCACTTTAACCCATTGTAACCTACGGCCAATCAAATGTATCCAAATTTGGATACATTTACGCAATTTGCGATACTTAAAGTATCGTATCTGCGATACATTTCAGAAGTATCGCCGATACTTTTGAAGATCCGATACTTTTTACATAGGGCCAAAACGCGGCCAAAATATGTGCGATTCTTTCCAAAAAGCATCGCAATTTGGCCAGAATAAAGTCGACAAAATTCTTGTGTATGTATCGCGGCGGTCTATACGATACTTTCGGCTCAAATCAAAAACAAGTTGTACTACTCCTGTAGGAGTAGGTAGGTTACAAAGGGTTAAGCTGTACCGACACCATATTGGCACCATTGCCATCGATGCATGTTGAGATATCCCTAATGTTATTGTTGTTAATTGTCAATGTGTCTACTCAGACATTTTTGAGTAATCCTGTAACTACTATCCATACTGATTATGGTTTTGAATATGAATGTCGCCAATCAGTTTGTCTCTCAAGTTCAGAGGCTCTTCCAAGCCCAACGTCGTCCAACTGCAGTGGCTAACACTAGTCGATGCACTGCTACAGCACAGGACAGACGAACTAAATCATTGCAAACTTTATTTTCTGCCTTCCTCACTGATTACGAACCTGTCAAGTTCACCTTGCGATGACAGAGCCGCTCCTATACCTGCCATGTAAGCGTGTACTCCAGATGCGTTCTTCCAAGCCAAACTATCCCGACACGATCTTGCCCACTCACAGCTCTGAAGCTTGCCTTCCATTTAAACATGTATGTACTGTATGTAAGTAAAGCATTAAAGTAAAGCAGTAAAGCAGCAGAATCTCTCTCAAACCATTGGACTTGCACTTCTGATAAAACCGCTATCATTATTTTTGTATTTTACAAGGCGTTAGGTACTGTTCATTTTTATTTTCTAGATTGAGGTTCCCAGCGTTTCCGATAGTTCACGCAAGTAATTGGAGATCTGTTCTAAACCTTAGCGCAAGACGGGTGCTCGAAAGAGACACATTCCTGTTGCAACCAGTACTTGTCAGTGTCCGGATCTCTCCACTGTTTCAGAGATCCGGTCCTCTCTCCTGGTTTGCATCGGACTTTCATCATCATTTCGTCTTGACACTCCGCCATAAGAAGAGTGGAACTCAGAAAGAGAAAAATCTTTAGTCTCATGGCTGGCAGCAAGAAGGGTAGGAAGAAGAACTGGCAATGAGAGGGGCATGCACAGAAAACCGATTTTAGAAACCCGTCAGGCCGGCCCAGGGAGATTGGCCCTGGCGATAAGCTCTGGGTGGTCCTGTCATTAATAAATGGTTTTGCATGACCTATCAAAACTAAACGATTAATTGACGATGCCTCCCTCCCATGACTACTGTTGTTTGGTATTGGATTTTCCGTTTGTGTATGTGTATGTGTATACACATTTACCTACAATTGTTTATGGTAATTTGTGTATACACATTAAACAAAACAATGTGTAGTTTTGTGTATATTTGTGTATGTGTATTGTAGTGAAAATGCAAATTTTTTGGTAGGTTTTCAGTCAGAAATGCAGGGAAAATCAAATCTCTCAATGTCTGCTGCTTGAAAGCTTGGATAGCTATGAAATCGAGTTATTCGGCCATTTGAAGGCTTTATGAGGATATCTGCTGTTTATTACTGCAGCAAAAACATAGAAATTTTACGTTTCTGTTCGAAGTTTTATCGACTTTTGCTGATCAAATACACATACGGTTTTGAATGTGAATGTCGCCGATCAGTTTGCCTCTCAAGTTCAGAGGCTGTTCCAAGCTCAACGTAGTCCAACTGCAGTGGCTAAGACTAGTCGATGCACTGCTACAGCACAAGACAGATGAACTAAATCATTTCAAACTGCATTTTCTGCCCTCCACAGTGATGACGAACCTGTCAAGTTCACCTTGCGAAGATAGAGCCGCTCCCATTCCTGCCATGTAAGCGTGTACTCCAGATTCGTTCTTCCAAGCCAGGCTGTCCCGACACGATCTTGCCCACTCACAGCTCTAAAGCCTGCCTTCCTTATAAACAGGTATGTACTGTATTGTATGTAAGTAAAGCATGGATCGCCGAGAATCTCTCTCAAAGCATTGGACTTGCACATCTGATTAAACCGCTATCATAATTTTTTGTATTTTACAAGGCATTAGGTAATTGTTCATTTTTATTTTCGATATTGAGGTTCCCAGCGTTTCCTACCACGCAAGTAATTGGAAATATCTGTTCTAAACCTTAGCGCAAGACGGGTGCTCGAAAGAGACACATTCATGTTGCAACCAGTACTTGTCAGTGTCCGGATCTCTCCACTTTTTCAGTGAGGCGGTCCTCTCTCCTGGTTTGCAACGGACTTTCGTCATCATTTCGTCTTGACACTCCGCCATAAGAAGAGTGGAACTGAGAAAGAGAAAGATCTTTAGTCTCATGGCTGGCAGCAAGAAGGGTAGGAAGAACAACCGGCAATGAGAGGGGCATGCACAGAAAACCGATTTTAGAAACCCGTCAGGCCGGCCCAGGGAGATTGGCCCTGGCGATAAGCTCTTGGTGGTCCTGTCATTAATAAATGGTTTTGTATGACCTGTCAAAACTAAACGATTAATTGACGATGCTTCCCTCCCATGACTTTGATTCGAACTACGTTATTGATATTTGACAAAAGCAAGAAAGCGTCTGCATTAATATTAGCTGTCATGTGATGTTGTTTAACTGAATGCTAGACGCCTGTGGAACAGACAATTACAGTAGAGTCCCGCTCTCAAACACCCTGACCAACTGCCAGAATTATGCAAACAGCTTTACACGCCTTTCTTGGTGCTGTTTGAGGGGTGCCGGCCGCGCTGGAATTAGTGTTGGTGAGTTGGTCGCGTCAACATTTGGCCGGTATCTGTGGCCGCGCTTAGGAAATCCTACGGCGTAGGACCAAAACCTTAGGTAGGTCGCGAGCTACCTACGGCCGCTTAGGACGTAGGTTTTAGCGTGCGTTGCATGCGATAAACACTCTTGGTTGCCTGTCTACCAATATCTCGGCTAGAAACGTGCTAAAAACGCATTTACAGGCGTTTTGGAGCTTTTTGAAATTTGGGACCACCCTCTGGGCGAAACCCCCCTCGACCCCCACCTTAAGAAAACCCCCTACCCCCTCCCCCCAGGTCGGCCCGGAGCTGTTACATACAGTATAGATAAAAAAAATGTCCCATCGCTTTTTCGGCCTTCACTCAAACGTTTCGTTCTCAGTCACTTCTTTACCGATTTGGCTCAAATTTTCAGCAAAAATTAACAACATGGTTGGCTAAATATTCTGCAAGTGTGGTGCCAAAATTCCGACTCATACTGGTTTTATGACCCGAAAACTAGGAATTAGGGTGGTCCACGCAAATTTAATTTTTTTCGGGAATACAAGGAGTACAGGCCTGAAACTTGCAGGAATGATTGGTGTTGCTATTGGGCATAACATACTAAGCGGGCAGCCCTGTAGCTCAAAGGGCATCAAAATGGGGGAATTTTAAAAACATGACGAAATATGACTTTTCTTCGTAAAACCGGCAAAATGACGATTCTAAAGATTTTCAATTTTCAAAAAACGCTGCAGGGATGGTTACTATGATGTGGAACAGAGCTTAAATATCAGGTTCATTTATTTGTCGAACTTCCTGCTACAATCTATGTTGATTAACAACAGATTCAGTGCTTTGATTCTAGAAGGTGCAGATTTCTTAACTATGGGCTTTTCACTCATGTTTTTGAAATTCCCCCATTTTAGTGCCCTTTGAGCTACAGGGCTGCCCGCTTAGTATGTTATGCCCAATAGCAACACCAATCATTCCTGCAAGTTTCAGGACTGTACTCCTTGTATTACCAAAAAAAATTAATTTGCGTGGACCACCCTCATTCCTAGTTTTCGGGTCATAAAACCAGTATGAGTCGGAATTTTAGCACTAAACTTGCAGAATGTTTAGCCAACCATGTTGTTAATTTTTGCTGAAAATTTGAGCCAAATCGGTAAAGAAGTGACTGAGAACGAAACGTTTGAGTGAAGGCCGAAAAAGCGATGGGACATTTTTTTTTATCTATACTGTATATGGCTTCGGGGACCATAATTTGCGTTTCAGAGACCCCAAGCATGGTGTCGGATCCCCAATTTGGGCTTGAAAATTTCTAAATGCTCTTTAAATATCTAAATCTGGAAACGCATTTTAGCTGCATTATGTCGAATAAAATAGGGTTTTTTGTACGTTTTAAAGCAAAAATAGGGTTTTAAAGGGCAATTTTGCAGTTCAGACAGGATTTTTACTTGATTTTTAGTCCTAGAAAAACCCTCTTTTGAGCCCAAAAAGGTCGCTGAAACCCACTTCTGGCGTCGAAACAAAGGTCGCTGAAAGTCCCAAATAGTGCTGAATTCCTATTACGGATTAGAAAAATCGCCTCAGCTCAGGCAAAAACCCAGTTACATGTATGGTGTTTAAACAACGATAGTGCTTAACCCGATACAGCAAAACCAGGTTGTTGAAAACAGCAATACAATCCAAACGCAACAATGAGAAGGAGCCACTACAATTAATCAGTTGTATTCAGACTGCTCGATCTGGAGGAATCTGGCAATATGCACTGGAATTGCCTCTCTTTGTCCTGGAAAGCACAGTCTATGTAGTTTACAGTTTGAGCTTGCAAACAGTGGCCGGCACAGTTGGTGTAGTGGTTTAGGCCGCATGGCCACTGTGCGCGACGTCATGCGCTGATCCTCTCGGCGCGGCAAGTTTCTTGAACGCGCGCTCAAAGAATTGGTTGTCGGTGCAAAGCTCCACCAGGTCACCAAAAGCTGTGACAGCGAGTAGGTAAAATGGGAACCGACTGGATCTGCCGTTGCACCGAAGCCGCTCCACAAAGCATGCCGCATTGGAGAAGAAGATCTACGATGCCAGAAGCTGTCTGAGAAACCAACTATGCCGGGAGCCCTCTGGCATATGGGGCACCGGTGGCCGTCAGGAGCTGTCAGAATCAACACGTCGGCCGCCCTCCTGGCGACCGGCACCCAGCAGCATGGCTAGGAGTGGCTGGCAGTGAAAGAAGGGCAACGTCCGAGATGCGAATCAGTCTGGTCGTAGGCCGTAAGCCCCCGCAAATCGGATAGGATCAGATTGGGAACAGTGAGCGAATCTCTAGTTCAGTCATTTTCAAAAGTGCTACCTTTTCACACAGCTGTTGACAAGAAGGACAAAGGATAGTGCCTTCGTGAAACCATCCTGAGACTGTCAGTCTGATACCAATTGCCTGACCTTCATACTCACAGGGATAGGCGTGAGTTCCATTCAGAAGCAACAACCACAACAGGCCATCAATGCAGTCAAACTGCAACTTCAGCTAGCTGAGCAGAAAAGATTCAAGCCCTGACAAAACCTGGTAGCATCCAGCGCCAGTTCTGCTAAACCGTTGTTGAAAGGTACCACCACGTCTGACCCAGTCGCCCAGATGATTGAAGCATTTGAACTTGTCCGCTGAGCTTTCCAATGCTGCACTGTCTATTTTAGTCAGAGGGTTCTGTTCCGAATCACAGTAGGATGCCTGTCGTGTGTGCCCAGAATCGTATTCCTGAAATCGATGTTGCACATCAAACTGGAGTGCATCGCTTCTCACCTGATTGTAAGGACAGAAGTCGGCTAATTCCACCGAACCACCAACATGGGAGATGGGGGTGTTCACCGGAAGCCATGGCTGCCGCTCCAGGTTCTGAATTATTCTGAGCAAAGTGCAAGTAGTATATACAGACGACTAACCCAGTAATCGGCAGGCAGTGGCATTGTGTATTCTACCAGATTGCAAACGGCCAATGCAGTGTGAGCATCATTGCAGACAGTTCTGCTCACTTTGGTCAGTTGGTCACAGTACGGAGCAATGCTGAGACCTCTGAAAGTCAGCAAATTTGCATGCAGTGAGCGACCACAAAGAAAGAGTACTGCTGACGACGTTCACTGATCCACTGACCACAACTGTGCTTCACAAACCGGCAGCCCAGGCCTTGGCCCCATTGCAACTGATCTGCCATTCTGCAAGACAGTTCCGCACTGTATATGCCCCTTTATATAGGCAAGTTCTAGAATTCAATTGGTACGAGTAGTTCAGTTGGTACCATCCACTGTCTTCCAGAAGGGCAAAGGTGATTCTGGAAAAGACAGGAGTGTGTCCAGTGCGTGTACCAGTCATAGCTTCATCCTATAATCTGCATTTGTGGTTGCATACCTACAGCCATTCATTACAAACCTCAAAGACTCGTTTTTCCCAGTGAGTCGCAGCTATGCCATCGCCACCCTGATTTTCAAGTTCAGCCCCCTCCAGTGATGCACAATTGAAATGACTACGAACTTCGGCTGTCACTCTTGGAGTCACCATCATCAACACCGAATGATCTACCTACAGAAATCGTTGGCATCTTCCAAACAGTTCTGACACCCTCACCGTCCCGTTTCCAGTCCACCAGTCTGTTCGCTTGACAGTTCTGGCAGTGTTGCTGCTCCACTGGTAATATCCTTTTCTCCGGTTCAGCTGTTTTGGTACACCGTATGCATTTCTGAAAAAATCGAAATGTTGTTTGACCCTTCTGAAGCAAGAGAGTACACAAAACCTGGGCGTCCTCGGGGCCCCATTGGGGTGACGGAAGAAAGCGAACAATGCAGCTGAGAACCCTAGAGCACGTAGAACCTCGTGCTTAACTACAGACGCTAGTTCCTTCTGAAGAGTGGCTTTCAGAGAAATAGCCTCAGGGCACAAGTTCAGATGACCAGCTATCGGCCTGCAATCAGGTCAAACATTGCATTTGGTTTGCTATGCATCGCAGACTCTGACTGCCTACCATTTGAATTCCTAGTGAAACAGCCACCTTACCTATCCAACTCTGCCTCCAGTTGACAGTGTGCTGCATAGGCCATAGCATCTACTTTAGTACAGCGATCAGAGTGAACAGCAGAAACGTACAAAACAAAGTCTGCCTCCAACACACCACGGCCATCAACTGGTCCGGACACACTGCACGAACTGACCTTGGTGCTTTCACAGAATTTGCACTGCTGAAAACAGACTCCTTCAACTAAATTGTGACCATCAGCTTTACCAGCAGATGCTCATCTGGCACCACAACTTCTCCACATTTTGTGACAGACAGACACCTGCCTGCACAACTACGGGAGTTGGAAACTCGGTTTAAGTAGTATCGACCTCCCTGACACTTTCTGCAACAAAAATTGCAACTTTGTGTGCCCAGTGGAATTCAAACAACGTCGTGTCCATTTTGAAGCAGTGATACCTGTGCAATCGAATTGGTGAGCGCAACCTGTTCACAGAAAGTATGCGCTGCCAATAGCCGATAACCTCAGGAAGCAAAGACATCTAGAAGAAGAATATCACTGATGGCTTCACTCTGATCAACTCACCGTCACAAACGTTTGTTTACCTTCATCCAGCCTAGAAAGACAAAGTTTAACTCAACCAAGGCACCTGTGTGTGATGTGTGTACCGATCAAGACTGGAGTCTAGATGAGCTTTCAGTCTAAGACTTTGATACATGTGACTACGTCTCACTCGCCTTTGGTCATGGTCCAATGGTTCCAACTGAACTCCTACCACAACCTGCAGAACAGGCTTTTGCGTATTGCATGGTCTGGACTTTCATACATCATCCAGCTTCGGAACTTGGTAGGAACATGCATGTTGTATGGCAGAAACAGCTTCGTAAAGCAGAAAACAGCCGAGTACGGATAGCATGATTAGTTATTGATCGTTAGCTGATGAATAGATTATGTTACATGGTCTTGCTTCAGTCGCCTCTGTTCCACGGCTAGGCTAACCCGTTAAACTCAAAGCTATGTAAGTTGCTTCTTGCCGATACACTGAAAACAGATACTTCATCAGCAAAAACAGTAAGTTAGTTTTGCCACTGCGACACTGAGAGAAGGTGACCAAAGGCATCAGAGGACTAGATCTAGTCTATTGAACATCACAAACCAGATCGACTGGTACAGTTTAAAGTTTTGCCTTTGTATTTGAATAGCTGATTCAGTTTTACTTATTCACGTTACAACAAACCAGTCAACTGTTTGTTATAGTCAGTCTTTGATTTTGTGACTGTCAGAAAGTTATGGCGGAGCCACAATGACAAAACACGCTGTCAATTTACTAGGTTGCCTGGGTGGCGATGACTAAGTCCAGTTTTACTAGAAAGGCAGCGCAATTGACATCAATCACTCAATAGAGTAATTTGGCATGCGCTGGGTCAGTGGCCGACTTTCAATGTAAAACTGTATTGTGCGCCATACACAAACGACGTGTTGGTAGCATCGAAAATGTCTGAACGTACACCCCACCAAAACCTAGACTCTGATGTACGGTTGGAAACCGATTGCCTGTCTACCTGCCACACCAACGCTACCAGACTCCTTAGGCTTGCAAATGTCTGCCGAAACACCAATTTGCCACTGCTGCACTACTTCTTCCGCGCCGAGATCAACCTATCAGACCCTGAGCAGCCGAAGTACAACCTGAACCTGCAGGCCATTCCCTCAGCCATACCCAGACCCTGCAGACCCCAGCGGATCATTCACCGAACCATCACCAAGACCAGCCAAGTGTTTGACTGCTTGGTGGATGAGGTGCGACAGAGGATCTTTATTGCCACCAGATCTACAAAGGGATATGCGTTTGTGACTGCATGGAAGGGACTCTGGCACACGGACGGCACCATAACAGATGTTGATCGACAGCAGATATTCAGAGAGGGCCTCCCGTGTACAATCTACAATGCCTGGCTGCTGAGCCCTGCTGATGGGTCGATGTTCAGATGGGTTCAGGACTGCAGATCTTTCTTCGAGCTTCAGTGGCTTTCCCTCTCGGAAGACAGAGTGCGCATTCAGTCCAGCTTGGAAGGGCCTCTGGAGTGGAGGAAGTACACAATTCCAGCACACTGGGCCAGCTACATGTTCATGAAGAATGGCACCCAATTGTTGTGTCTGTACGCAAAGGTTGAAGCACAGAAGACTGACACGATCTTCCTGCCCAGCTGTCTCTTGATCGGGGTTGACTATGAGACCCGAATACTGACTCTTCTTCAAAAAATCAACCATCTCGCTGTCCCCCCTCGTCTGATTCCAACTACGAACACCTTTGTCAGTATAGTGGCCCCGGTGGGAAAGGCTTTCAAGTACACCTTCTTCAACTACTTTCAAGCCTCGCCAGTTGAATCGCTGTTTGGGCTTCCAATCGCAGACCCAGTACTGGCTGTCAAGTCCTTCCACAAGGGTGCCGACAGAATTGTCCTCTTCCAATTACTAAAGGACGGCCATACGATAACTAAAATGCGGGAACGGATTCAGAACTCAGTGGTCAGACATGAGCTCAGCCACTCACACCTCCAGCTGGTGCGGAGTGCAATGGTGTTGCAAAACAGCTTGGTGCTCTGCTTTCAATTCGTCAGACTGGGCAGTCTGGAGGTGAGGACTCTCTGTCACTCCAAGAGACTCTGGGGTGGCCGTGACTTGAAGGACTACCGAAAGTGCGCTCACTGCGGACTCAAAGAGACGAGGAAGACCAGAAACAAGGATGGAAGGCGTATGTCGAGCTTCAAGGTAAACGTACATCAGTAGTTGGTAGATTTTATATGGCGTAACAAGAAGAACACGAGAAAGATGATTAGATTAGGTACTAAAACTGTAGATTTTACTCACAGGTGTGCCGAGAATGCAAGAAGCGCAACTTTCACATGATGTGGACGGCATATGCGTGTCACTACTGTTCGCTGGACTGCTTGATAGCTGATTGGACTGTGCACAAGCAACTACACTTGAACACTCCTTTGAAGAAAAGAACTGCTCTGACCCACATTGATTGATTGCGCACGCGTTCGGTTGTAATTTTCTCCGCTCTACACCAGTAAACTCTCAAACTGTTCTTTATTGTACTACCGGCACTGTACGAAGTTAGAAGGCCTTGGTCTTAAAATAGGATTTTGTTTCCGATTATAGGGCCATGACCATGGTCTTCTAACAGGCAGTTAGGAAGTTGTGCTTATTGCAGGGATGGATATTTTTCCGAAAAAACCTAGGCCTGTTCTTTTCAGGTTTTTATCCGTTTTTTTCCAAAATCGTGGAAAAATATCCGGCTCAAGTTTTGAGTGTCCTAGCCTGGTTTTATGATTCCTAACGTTTTCTAGCGCTTCCTAACAGGGATGTGAGGTGTGTTTTTTCGGTGTTTTTTTTCGTTTTTTTTCCTAATGGTCGGAAAAAATATAAATCGCGGAAAAAAACTCAAGTTAAAAATAGCTAATTTATGTCATTTTTCAGTTAAAAAATAGACGTTTGAGATGTATAATAGGCTAGACTGGCTCAAAACTGTTAGAAAAACAACAGAAAATACCAAATTTGGGAATCTAAAACAAAAAGGCAAACTGCTGTAAAAAATTTGCAGATAGCGATTATTGATGGAGCCTGTCAGGGACTGTTTCATGCCTGTTTCCTGATTTAAATCTATGTAAGACGGGTATTTCTGTTCTGAAAAGACTCAGGAAGGCGCTAGAAAGCGTTAAGAATCATAAAACCAGGCTAGGATACTCAGAACTTGGGCTGGAGTTCTTCCGCGATTTAGGAGAAAAAACGGAAAAAACGAAAAAAACTGAAAAAAAACAGGCCGAGGGTTTTTTCGGAAAAATATCCATCCCTGCTTCCTAACCTGAGTCTTTTTAGAACAGAAATACATGTCTTACATAGATATAAATCACGAAACAGGCATGAAACAGTCCCTGACAGGCTCCATCAATAAAGGCTATATGCAAATTTGCTTACAGCAGTTTGTCTTTTTCTTTTAGATTGCCAAATTTCGTCTTTTCTGTTGGTTTTCTAAGACCTTTGAGTCAGTGTGGCCAATTATACATATCAAAAGTCCATTTTTTAACTGAAAAACGACATAAATTAGCTATTTTTAGCTTGTTTTTATTTTAGCCACGATTTATGTTTCTTTCCGGCCCTTAGAGAAAGAACGGTTTGTTTTCGAAAAAAAACACCGGAAAAAACACACCTCACATCCCTGGTGTATGTATTGGCACTCAATAACAGTTAAAATACCTCCGTGAACGAGGCTCGCTAAACTCTCTCAGCGCTCGAGTAAGGGGTGAGCTTGACTTTTGGTTTGGCCACTAGCTATAGGGGTACCCCTTACTGCATTTACCTTGACTGTATAAGTCTACAGCAAACAGTACATACAAAGCAGGCGGAAACTGTTCTCAAACAAAGATTCTATCAGTCAAGGTCTTGGGTTGTACACAGTCTATTAAAAACTCGCGTTAGAGCCGGTTTAGGCCATTACAGGCCGTCACACTATTCCACTATGAGACTACGCCGAAGGCGACCAATGCCATTGCGCGGCTCCAACCAAACCTTTCTGGAGTGGTTCGAACCTCGCTACCTACCTTTGATCTTAGCTTTTATTCTTTGCTGTAAAGAGTATTACTACCCTAGTATTCCGTATTACGTTCTACCAGAGACACAGACAGACTGGCGGGCATGGACGTTGCCCGAGATAGAGGCCTGGCACAATAGCCTACCCTGGATCTTCGGAGCCAACTTTATTCCCAGTACCGCTTCTAACCCGATAGAGATGTGGAACGAGCACACTTTCGATGCTGCCACCATTGAAAGAGAGTTGCAGTGGGCCAGTGAGATCGGAATGAACGCCGTCCGGGTGTTTTTGCACTTCTTGGTAATGCTTTCTGCGTCCGCATCGTATACATCTATCACTTTCTTAACTTTACATTCCTTTTTGTTATGCTGTATCACTGCTTAAATTCAAATAGGGGCCGTCCATAAACGACGTCGTCTATTGTTGCCATACTGTACAATGAATTGAATAGATCTTTTCAACCACTCTGGGAAACTTTTCTGTATGTAGAAATATTTGACAGAATGTGCACAAATCGAAAATAATGCAAACGAAGTACCCTAAAATTCCGAAAAAAGCGACGTCGTTTTTTGCTAACCCCCTCCCCCTCCTGGTGCGTCGTCTGTCGTCGCATTTCAGCCGAGTGCCGACCCCCCTTCCCCCCTCCGGAACGACGTCGTTTATGGACGGCCCCATACAGGTAAAACTGCAGCTTTGGGGACGTGCATAAATTACGTAATCGCATGAGGGGTAGGGGGTTTGGCCAAATCTTTGCTATTAATTACGGCGGCGGCGGCGGTAGAGGGGATTGGCGACTTTATCGCGCACTTTTTTTAATTGCAGAAATCACTGAAGTGTCAATAATTTTATTTGTTTTGGTTTTTCACATTTAACATGTACACGCAGTCTCGATTTGAAGCCATTGACTTACAATTTCTCAATTATGAACGTGTAGATTAGATTAGAGAGCATCTACCGTTTGAGTCAGAGCGTTCGAATTTTTCAAATGCTAAATTACACCAGTGAGATTTGTTTGACATCTTATTAAAAGTTTATAAGGGTATGGCACTTATCGACTCAATCTTTTATGACTATCATCAGTCAAGTGATATTGCAGCAGCCCTATAATCCATGATAAAACACTTTTATTTCATCTGTAACAAAAAGCCACCTAATAATGGCTTCTATGCAAAACGAAGACTATACGTACATGTACGTAGTTCTTGCTCGTCTATAGAGGAATTTTGCAATATATTATTGTACACAGATTTTTATTAAAAACGTTATTTTTCATGGAATTGAAAGCAACAATTTCGGCTTCAACTCTCCAAAAAATAAAAAAGAAATTAAAATTTCCAGGGGGTATGGTAGACAAAGTTGAATTGGGCGCGGCCAGTTCCAGGGGGGGCGAAAATTGGCAAAAACACAATATTACGTAATTGCCAGACGCCTCGTAACAGGCAATTTTTTGCAATTTTCGTGCCTGAAAGTGTAGAAAAAGCAAAGCAAAAAATTGGTAAAAAAACGCAATTTTCAGCCGTTCCAAGACGGCCGGAAAGGATTGATCAGAAGAATGGAGAGCTTTCTGGAAATAGCAAACAGAACTGGAATCAAGACAGCATTTGTATTTTTTGACGACGTCTGGAACCCATACCCAAAACCCGGGCCACAACCCCGACCGAGACCATTTGTCCACAACTCAGTCTGGGTTCAATGCCCCGGTCTGGAGGTTCTACAAAACAAAACTAAGCAGAAGCAGCTTCTGAAGCCATACGTTAAGCGAATAACTCGTCATTTCGCCAAAGACTCCAGAATTCTGTTTTGGGACGTCTACAACGAGCCAGGAAACCGAAACACGCTGATCTTCTGGGACCCAAGCTGGAAGCGAGAAGCAACTAGAAAGCTGCTAACGCGTGCGTTCCTTTGGATTCGAGAAGTTTGGCCGTCGCAGCCGGTCACCTCAGCTGTTTTTTACGACAGCAGCTCTGTAAAAGAAATAATCTACACTCAGTTGGACAACTCTGATTTTATTTCCTTTCACAGCTACGATAGACTGCCGCGATTCGCTAGAGATTATGCAAGACTGTCCCAATGTCAGAGACCGATAATTTGCAGCGAATACATGGCTCGTCCTTTTGGCAGCAGTTTCGAGAAGATTCTGCCGTTTGCTAGAGGAAAAAATGTGGGCATGATTAATTGGGGACTGGTTAGTGGCAAAACGCAGACCATTTATCCCTGGTCTTCTTGGTGGTTCAAACCCAGCAGCCCATCGGAACTGTGGTTTCACGATATTTTTAGAACAGATGGAAGTCCGTTTAGTAGGGATGAAATAGAGCTTGTTAAGAAAATCAGCTCTGCATGATGTTTCGATTAAAATTCATATAAAAGAAGCCTTATACAGTCAGGCATTTAACGCCGTTTATGGTATCGGCACCTAGGGTAGTGGTACCATATACATACAGTATGGTACCCCACGTTCGACGACTGTGGTGGTACCATAGATGGTACCCCTACCCATGACCATGGGTGCCGGTACCATCACTACAATAAATGGTGCGAAATCTGAACAGAGTGGAGTGGTACCATATATGGTACCGGTACTGTTAGGTAGGGGTACCATATATGGTACCACCACACACGACTGTTTGGTGGTTGCAAAAAATAGAAACGCCGCAAAAGTTTTATAGAAGCAATGTTTCTTCGAACTTTTGTGATAAACTGATCAAGCTTTTGACAGAATTAATTCTCATTAGCTTTATCTATTTATTGAAGATACTGGTTCATAGAAAATTGGTTTCATTTACCGAAGGAATTTTCTGTTTTTTTTTCGCACCATAATCGAAAGAATTTTATTATAAGCTTGCTAACAGTTTTCGTACCAAAACCATATACGCTAAATACGTAGAAGACGATGTAGCGCATCTATTTATGCTAAGAATATTGTACCTGAACGCTCCCAGAGAGGACCGAACATAAAAATTGCAAAACGACTCTCCTTATAAGTTTAACAGTTGTTTTTTCGTTGCTGGAGTGGACCCCTCCGGGTTTTTTGTCTGGCCTAATAGATGTGACTCTTGGCTACAATTCTATGGTAAATTCTGTAGGAAAACATGCGGATTGAGTTATCCGATCCGATCCGATCTGGCGGGGGGGTCGTACAATGTACGGCCCTACGATCAGACCTGCACGGTCCATTTCGTTACCCCTTATATCGTCATCTCGGACGTTTGCCCTTCTTTCACTGCCAAGCCACTCAAGCCATGCTGTTGGGCGCCAGGTACTAAGAGAGCGCCTGGCGTTTTGACGTCATGGTGCTGACAGCTCCCAGCGGCCGCCCGGCCGAGGAGGAGTAAACCGGTATAGGCCTTATTGCTGGTTTCTCAGACGGCTCCTGACGTCGTTGATCCTCCCTCCAACGCGGCATGCTTTTAGGAGCGGCTTTCGGTGCAACGGCAGATCCAGTTGGTTCCCATTTTACCTACTCACTGTAACCAGTTCTCGGTGGCCTGGGTGGAGCGTTGTGCCGACGACCAACTCTTTGCAGCAAGAAACTTGCCGCGCCGAGAGGATGAACCACTACAACCGCTAGGGATGCAGGGGCCGCCGTGACCCAGAGGCAGCGAGCTACCCACTGAGCCAACGACGCGGCTGCGGATTGAGTTAATGGGAACGCCAAATAGTCATATGTGCGCCGTTTCCATAAAACAGTCGTGCATAGGCCCCGAACGTGGGGGTACCATATGGTGCCGGTACCATTTTATTTATTTTTATTTATTTGTTTTGTCGCCCAAGCAAGACAACATGTTAGTACAATGTAAAATAAACAGCGCAGAGAGAGTGTTAGTGGGCAACAGGTACACAATGTCTAAAAAGAACGGTGCACCTTTTACTGGAACAGGAGGAAGCCCGAAAGATCCATTTTCTTTAGTTTCTCTGTGAAAATCGTCAAATTTCTAGATTCTACAATATCGTTTGGTAAGGAATTCCAGATGTGTATGATCCTTATCGAGAAAAAATGTTTTCGACAGTCCAAATTTTTTCCCAAAGAAGGAAGAGACAGTTTCTGAGAGTGGCCCCGTGTAGAGCAAAGGAGAGGTTTTTGGAAAAAGTCGTCAAAGGACAGATCAATCAAGCCATAAACTATTTTGTAAACGAATTGCAAATCAACCATGAGCCTGCGGTACTCGAGTGTTTCAAGGGTTAGCGCCTTAAGGCGTCCAGAGTAAGCGCCTTGCAGGTGTGCAAAGCCAGAGAGCCGCAGTGTAAATACTCGTTGAACACCTTCAACCACTAATATATCTTTCTTTTTGTATGGGTTCCATACAGCAGTAGCATATTCTAATTTAGGCCTGACATACGTCTTAAAAAGCTCAGTAAGAAATTTGGGGTTACGGTATGAAAAAGCTTTATGAATCAAATGAGCTCGTTTGGACGCATCGCTACCATATATGGTACCACTACAATACACGGTACGAAATTTGAACAGAGTGGAGTGGTACCATATATGGTACCGGTACTGTTATTTTAATAGTGAAATTTTATTTTAATTTAATATTAATATAATAGAACTAGCCGATTTTAATTTAAATTTAATATTAATATAATAGTCCCCTGTTAGTTTTAATTTAGATTTAATATTAATACTATTAAATAACAATTTTAATAGTATTTTAATAGCATTTTAATAGTAGATTCTAAAATGAACTTAAAAAGTTTTCGACACACTTTAGCGAATTGGTGAAACAACATCTTTTGCTTGAAATTGCTAGTGTAAGTTGAAAATTTAAGCAGGATCCAACTTAGAAGCATTTTTCTCTGTAAATTCATGACCATTCTTTTTAAAATGACTTTGTCTGAACATGGTTTTAAGCATACATGTAACAGAGGAGTCTCAGTCTGGGGGTCTGCCCCCCACTCCAGTTAGGCCAGACCCCCCCCCCCCCGGATGGGGACCCCTCCCTCGAGACGACTTTTCCGACCCCCATTCCGATTTTTCTGGCAAGTAATTTTTTGAGCAAATTTTTGTGATTTTCTGCATTTTCCGACGCAAAAATTACCAAAATCACCTGTAAGGTAGCTGTATTTCAGCACAAATTAGCGATTCTTGACGATTTTAGCCAAAAAATTGCGTTTTTTGGGATTTTTGAGCGTTTTTTTAGTCCCCAACCACCTCCCAAAATTTGGGCTCAGACCCCCGGCCGGCGCCACACCCACCAACCCCGTTCCCCTTCCGCAAATGACCTGTTAAGATATTCGAAATTGCATTCGAACAGAACCTAGGCATTAAGATTTGGAAGTAAAAATAGTTAAGTTTGAAAATATTGATGCATAGTTATAGAGACATTTCTGACAGGAAAAGACTGTTACATAGGTTATTGAGTAGATTAAGGTCCTTTTGTCATTCATGCCTATTACTGAGAAAAGTTCCACAGTTTCCAAGATTCGAGATTCGGAGGGCTGTCAGACACCTTCAATTTTTATCATTTTCTGAGGTAAAATTCTGATAAAATTCTAGTATTGTCGGTAACTCCTTCATTGTTAAACAAGATCAATCTATTAAAATGCTATTAAAATACTATTAAAAATAAATTTTAATATTCAGCCCGTCTTTGTATTTTTTATTTAATTTAATATAATAGTAGGCCCTCTATTTTAATATTAATATAGATTTAATACTATTAAAATAGCACTATTAATAATAGTTTTATTTTAATATTAATATATTAAAATAACAGTAGGTACCGGTACCGGTACCAATGCGAAGGTAGGGGTATCATATACTGTACGGCACCACCACAGGCCAGGGCTGTTGGGTCGGTTTCTTTCCTAGGGGCTCGGAAAAAAACTAAAATGCGGGAAAAAACTCAAGCAAGTTTTTAAAGGAAATAGGCACAATAACTACTTAAATTCGCTGCAAATGCTTTGAATTTACGTTAATAGAAGCCTTACAAGCATTTCCATGGCATAACTTAGCTATTTTGGGCAAAAAATACTGGTACCATTTTCAGGCAACTTGTATTATTGTATTTTTGTTGTTTTAAAATCAAATTACTACTCTAAAAGATGAAATTAGTGCATTTCCTAATAAAACTCACGCTATTTCGTTGAATTCTGCAATAAAAAGCGATTGTTAAAGATTTTTCTGTCATCTCAGAAAATAACTTTTGAAAAAAAACCGGAAAAAAACCGGCTTGAGTTTTTTTCCGGAAAACAAACAGCCCTGCCACAGGCCCCAAACGTGGGGGTGCCATATACGAATGTGAAAAATAATACCATATATAGTGTCCGTGTGGCTGGGTGTGCGTGATGGGCCCGCAGTGTTGCTCAACGCAGGGGCTACGACGCCGCCGCACCGACAATCCATCCATCCAAACCTGTCAATTTAGTGTATTAACTCGATGTCAAGGAGAAGTATTCCTTAACTACAAAATATTAAGCAGACCATGCTTTCAATTTATCCTCATATCTTCAAATCGACTCAACACATTCTCAGGCACTTCAATACGATCGGATATTTTAGAAATCAAGTCCAAATGCGCGGCATCGATCGAGCCATCAGGCCAGGTGGCTCGCTCAACAGTCAGCCAGAAGTGAGAGTCAACGAAATCGGTCAGTAGCTGAGAGACTGGCACGTAATTGCAACGGGTTATCGAGTAGAGAACCAGCAACAACTGTCGTAGAGTCAAAGTGTTCAGTCCCCTCCGCCAAACACTTAGCAAGTGTCTGAAATTAACACACTGTTATCAGTCAACACAAGTGGACAACAGTAAGGGGCCCTCCATAAACTACCACGTTCAGAGAGGGGGCGGGGGTGGCTAGAACGTCGGAAAACGTTGCAGAGGGTGGGGATTTGCTTAGAAAAAGTCGAAGTTTTTTTTAGGTGTTGGGAGCTTTGTGAAATTTTAGACCCCCCTCTAGGCGAAACCGCCCTAAACCCCCTCTCCATTATTGAGTACTAAAGTGTGTTAAAAAAATAAGCGACTTGGCGGCTTTTTTGCGAAACCAAAGTTGTAAACAAGGTCGAGCTCCGGTCTGCGGTTAATGCTAATCTGCGCTATGTTTACTATGAACACTAATTTGCGCAACGTAAATATTGAGCTTTTTTCCTAAATGCGATGAAAATGAGATGACTGCAGAATTGGACTCTAGAGTCCTTGGCGACTCCAATGATGCTTTCATGACGTGTCTAGGCCAAACCTATCCAGAGATATGGCCAGTCAAAGTTTGCAAAAATCGCGGAAAATGGCGTTTTTTTTGAAAATTTCACAAAAATAGGGGGCAAAACTTAGACAGACCGATGGATTTGCCTGAAACTTCCTGAATGGGGTATTTATGACCGCCGGAATCGATTCTGACTGACACTTCCCGACCCTGAAAACCTCACCCTGATACCATAATTCGGTTTCCAATAAGCTACAGCTACAGTAGTACAGCTTCAAGAAAAACTGAGTTATCAGGGCTGTTTATTTTCCGGAAAAAAACTCAAGCCGGTTTTTTCCGGTTTTTTTCCGGTTTTTTTTCCAAAAGTTATTTTCCGAGATGACAGAAAAATTTTTTTAACAATCGCTTTTTATTGCAGAATTCAACGAAATAGCGTGAGTCTCATTATAAAATGCACTAATTCCATGTTTTAGTGTAGTAATTTGATTTTAAAACATCAAAAATACAATAATAAAAGTTGCCTGAAAATGGTACCGGTATTTTTTGCGAAAAACAGCTAAGTTATGCCATGGAAATGCTTGTAAGGCTTCTATTAACGTAAATTCAAAGCGTTGGAAGCCAATTTAACCAGTTATTGCGTCAATTTCCTTTAAAAACTTCCTTGAGTTTTTTCCGCATTTTAGTTTTTTTCCGAGCCCCTAGGAAAAAAACCGGTTTTTTTCCGGAAAAAAACGAAAAAAACCGAGGAAAAAACCGACCCAACAGCCCTGAGTTATATTGTAACGCAAATTTTCCAAATTTGCATGTCATAGCAGTGTTGCAATGGTAGACGTTCGCAATCGCCTAAAAAGTGATTGTGGATACTTATAATGGTTTTTTAGTTTAGTTTTGAAATTTTATCTGTAAAACAGACAGGTGTAAACACTTGCCCGAAGGCCCTTCAATGTGCACACCTATGGTAACGGACTGCTCAATCTCATATGACCACCTCAACTTGGGAGCCGAATTACGGTATCAGGGTGAGGTTTTCAGGGTCGGGAAGTGTCAGAATCGATTCCGGCGGTGAACAATACCCATTCAGAAGGGTGGTGCAGCTTCGAGAAATACGGGTTTGACTCTAACAAAAAATTTCCAAATTTGTATGTTGGTAGTAGCAGTGTTGTAATGGTAAACGCCTGTTAGGTTCAGTCTTAGCTATGCTTGGCTGTTTTTGGAGCTGTTCTATGGGCACGGATTCTCTCCAAGGCGAGAGCAGCTTTCTGTCAAGCCAAACGAGCTGTTGGGAAGAATTAGGGACTATGACTATGACTTTACTCCCATTTAGCTCTACACCAGCAAACACAAGCACACGAGCAGAAAAATACAAGCTTCAGTAAAACAGGTAGTCGAACAACATTACATACAATTACAATTACATACAATTACTTGGCCTTACGATAGCACAACCGGAGAAGAATTTTGGCAAAAGAAA
>JASANB010001604.1:0-34076 GCA_030248155.1 Sabatieria punctata
AATAGTCCAGGCTCTAACGGTCTCCTTGTGACCGCGGCCCGGACTCGTCCACTCCATAGCCGTTTCGGTAAGAGCCTCTGCGAAAATGTCCCAGAATTCCATGCGAAAGCCTTTCTTGGCCAACTTAACATGGCTGCCTCCGTACTGGATCAGTTCCGCAGCGTACGAGGTTTCCAATTTGTCGAGGTTTCGGATGGCGTTCTCCAACACTGACACGAACGTTTTTGCGTGCTTCTGAAAGCGTGAATCGAACGCCAAACTGGAAGCCGGTACGTTTCCGAAGCCGAACAGCTTTCGGGCGCCGGGGGAACGGTCGAAAATGCGTCGGAAAATCATTGCCCCCACGCCGGAAGGGCCCACTTTTCCCACTTTGTTCCACGAGTTTCGAAGCAACGTCCGCTGGACGTCGGTTAGAACCGGCTTCCGCACCCGGAAACTGCCGGAACGCTTGGCTGGTTTGACTGCTGCTGATAGATTGGAGTCTAAAAGGTAATAATAGTGACATTTTTAACAGTAACAACAAATGTACAGTACTACACTGAGGCACTTAACGCCGTTTATGGTACTGGCACCATATGGTACCGGTACCTAGGCTAGTGGCTACCCCTACCTTCGCATTGGTACTTGTACCGGTAACATAATACAGTCAGGCACTTAACGCCGTTTATGGTACCGACACCATATAAGGTGCCGGTACCATATATGGTACCGGTACCGAGGGTAGTGGTACCATATATGGTACCGGTACCATATATGGTGCCCCCACGTTCGGCGACTGTGGTGGTACCATATATGGTACCGGTACCGGAAAAACGCGAAGGTGGGGGTACCATATATGGTACCACCACAGACCTCGAACGTGGGGGTACCATATATGGTACCACCACAGGCCCCGAAGGCGGGGGTACCATATATGGTACCGGTACCATATATGGTGACGGTACCATATATGGTGCCGGTACCATATAGGGTACCACTACCTACGGTACCGGTACCATATATGGTACCGGCACCTGATATGGTGTCGGTACCATAAACGGCGTTAAGTGCCTGACTGTAATATGGTACCACTCTATTCAGATTTCGTTCCATGATGGTACCACCAGTGTCCCCTAACGTGGTGGACCATGTACGGTGCCAGTGACATATTTGGTGCCGGTACCATTTGGTGCCACTAGCCTAGGTATCGGTACGATAAACGGCGTTACGGGCCAGACTGTACTAGGGGGGTTTGGGGGCTACCCCTCAGTTAAAAACGCCAAACCCCTCATCCCTAGCCCCGAAGGAAAAAATTCGGGACTCCAAAGATGCAGTACGAACAAAATGGCTCCTCCTGTGCTGCCATAGCAAAAGCCTGGCACTCTAGATTGAGTACAGTACATATGTACTACGTCAAAAAAGGGAAAAATATAAAACGTATCTGAATAGAGAAATAAATCAATTCAATAGCTATAGTGTATTCTCGAAAGATTTTCTGGAAATTTTAAGCAGTGGGCTCTTTCGATTTTCTAGTTCAAAATTGATAGAAAAAAGTGAAAAATTTCCAAACTACACTTTACTTCTGGCATTTCTACTGCTGGCGGGCTGACTTCTCTGACGAACGAACAATTTGTTCGCTTTCAACATCAGCGCAGAACAGAACCAATCAACTAATCGGACGTGTTCGTTTCAAAGGAAGGCACTATAATACCGTGCGACTCAATTTTGGCACAATTGAGTTTGGGATTTGCGGCCGGTTTGCCATTAGAAAAATAGCTTGATCGATGCGATTCGGTGCTGATTTTTTCCGTTATTAAGCAGCCGTTTGTAATCACACTGACAAAAAGTCTCTACTCGCTCTGGGACCATTAGCTTCGACCTTTGGTCGCAAACATTTTTGGGCTTCTCAGCCATACTGTACATGTGGCTGGACTTTTTCAAATCCCAAATAGGGTTTTGGGACCAAGCCCAAAGTCGGTTTTGCGACCTTCTTTGGGATTCTGGGGCGAAAATTGCTTTAAAACCCTATTTAGAAGGAACAAGGCGTTAAAAACCCTGTTTTTGGATAAAAAGTGCCTTAAAAACCCTGTTCCGGTTGAAGGAATGCCTTAAAAATCTGACATTGAAGCAGCGAATGTTACAAAACTACTTAAAAGTGTTTAAAATGCGTTTTGGAACTAAAACAATAGTCCCGAAAACCCCACTTTTGATTGTAAAGCAGGTAAAAAACCTTGTTTTGAGTTATAAAATTACTGGAAAAACTTATTTAGTGATTTCAATGCAGTTCTTAAGCCCTGTTTAGGGTTTCTAAACAACCTGAAAACCCAATCAAGGTTTAAACGTAAGCTAAAAACCCTAATTAGGGTTTCAAAGTAACCTGAAAACCCTGTTTAGGGTTTTAAGAGCCGGTCTCTGGGCCGATCGACCCTTGGTATTGAGAGTTGAAATTTTGACTTTCACCGATTCCGCCCAAATTTGGTGTGTTAGTAGCATCTGATGAGTTATACTGGACCTGCAAAGATTAGTTCGATTCAACGCTCCAGAGTGGAATAATGCGCTCCGGAAATTTTCGCTCCTTAACTATGGGACGAAAAATTTGGAGCTTATTTTCTCGGGAATTAGTGCGAGTTGTGAACTGATATTTGGGGATTTTACTAGTTGCTTGTATGTCTCTGAAACACACTACTTACATCTACAAATTTCGGAAAAAAAAATTTTTCGACCCCCTTTGACCCCATAAAACCCCCCAAAATACCCCCCCTGCCTGCGCTTTTTTATTTCAGAACTTTGTAGCGCTATTATTTCTGCATTTATTGGTGTAGCCAAATTGGGCATTTGGGCTGCGGAACAACGTCATTTTTGGCCTCAAAGAAATTTTATCCAGTCAGAAAACTGTACAGGTTGACCCAAAAAAACCGGAATTTACTTCCAGCCTTTGATTGAGAGGTCGGATCTTTTAGGTTTCGGTCTCATTTGAAAGAGCGCGCCCTGGCCGATCGAACAGTTGGTCGCCAGCCAAAAACAAACCACACAGTCCGGTGCTGAAAGAGTCTATATTGAGCATGTTCGGCACCTAGCGCTTTTCTTCTCTTTTTGAGTTTTTAAGAGCCAGTTCGCGAGAGAATCGACCACGTATGTATGTATGTATGTATGTATGTATGTATGTATGTATGTATTACGCAATTTTTCCATTCATTAGAAACTGAAAGGTCACAGACCAACACAGACAAAAGAGCAAACCCAAGAAGGTCTATAAGGTCTAAAAGATCAGTCAAGCAGATCATCCGTCTCTGTTGTCTCCACAGTTCATCCTCAACGGTTTTGAAGTTCTCATCGTTTATGTATTCATCGCGCTGTACAAAAATGTAGTCATCAGTATCTTGGGGCTGTTCAACATAAAGTTCATCTTCAGCCTCATGGACTAAAACACAATGGCCAACTAAACGATGATGGACTAGCAATTTATTGAACAAATACTGGGTTGCTATTACTTTCAGTTCGCTGTCGCTTTTGTGCAGGGCCTTTTGGCCTGGTTCCCCTGCCACCATTGCGAGCTTTTCAGGAAAATAATGACATAATTTGCTGCTCTGTGAGGTACCGATCCGATCCGATTTGTGGGGGGCCTTATGGCCTACATATGATCAGACTCAAGGTCCATTTCGCTGATTCGTCATCTTGGACGTGGCCCTTCTTTCACTGCCAGCCACTCCCATGCTGCTGGGTGCCAGTCACCAGGAGGGCAGCCGGCGTGTCGATGCCATGATGCTGACAGCTCCCGACAGCCGAGGGCTCCCGGCATAGTTGGTTTCTCAGACAGCTTCTGACATCATAGATCTTTCTTTTTCCCAACGTGGCATGCTTTGTGGAGCGGCTTCGGTGCAATGGCAGATCCAGTTGGTTCCCATTTTACCTACTCGCTGTAACCAGCTTTCGGTGGCCTGGGTGGAGCTTTATGCCGACGACCAACTCTTTGCGGCAAGAAACTTGCTGCGCCGACGATGAGCGCACGATGTCACGCACAGTGGCTACGCGGCCTACATAAACCACTACACCAACTGTGCCGGCGCTCTGTGAGGTACTCATCTGGCTGGAAACCAAGTGCGGAGCTATCTGAAACATAAACACGATTACTAATTATGAACCATCTACTGTCTATAGTGGCAGGCTAGATTCATCTGCTATAGTTGCATGTACTTAGCAGTATAATCCAGAACATAAGGCATTTCTTTTGCCAATGTCCCGGAATTATGCTTCATTGGTTGTGCACGACCTTCATAAAACTTTTCATCTAACCAGGACATTTGGTTCCAGTTGAACCCAATGTTCAGTGCAGACTCACACAGAGCCCAGCCAGATTCGTAATACATACATACATACATACATACATACATACATACATACATACATACATACATACATACATACATACATACATACATACATACATACATACGTGGTCGATTCTCTCGCGAACTGGCTCTTAAAAACTCAAAAAGAGAAGAAAAGCGCTAGGTGCTGAACGTGCTGAATATAGACTCTTTCAGCACCGGACTGTGTGGTTTGTTTTTGGCTGGCGACCAACTGTTCGATCGGCCAGGACGCGCTCTTTCAAATGAGACCGAAACCTAAAAGATCCGACCTCTCAATCAAAGGCTGGAAGTAAATTCCGGTTTTTTTGGGTCAACCTGTACAGTTTTCTGACTGGATAAAATTTCTTTGAGGCCAAAAATGACGTTGTTCCGCAGCCCAAGTGCCCAATTTGGCTACACCAATAAATGCAGAAATAATAGCGCTACAAAGTTCTGAAATAAAAAAGCGCAGGCAGGGGGGGTATTTTGGGGGGTTTTATGGGGTCAAAGGGGGTCGAAAAAAATTTTTTTCCGAAATTTGTAGATGTAAGTAGTGTGTTTCAGAGACATACAAGCAACTAGTAAAATCCCCAAATATCAGTTCACAACTCGCACTAATTCCCGAGAAAACAAGCTCCAAATTTTTCGTCCCATAGTTAAGGAGCGAAAATTTCCGGAGCGCATTATTCCACTCTGGAGCGTTGAATCGAACTAATCTTTGCAGGTCCAGTATAACTCATCAGATGCTACTACCACACCAAATTTGGGCGGAATCGGTGAAAGTCAAAATTTCAACTCTCAATAGGGCATGGGAGACAGGGTCGACGCTGTCAGAGACCGGCTCTTAAAGTAACCTGAAAACCCTGTTTAGGGTTTCAAAGTAACCTGAAAACCCTAAATATGGTTTCAAAGTATCCGGAGGGAGGCAGATCCGGTTACACCCTCTCCGGATATGTCGGATATCAGCCAGACACTATTTTATGCCATCTTGAAAACAAATTCAGCTGTTTTGCGCAGTTTTAAGTTTAAGACCAAGACTAGGATATTATTAATTTTCTCCTGACTGCTATTAGTTCGGCTGAATTTGATCAAAACCCAGCTGGTCAATGGAAACAATTCGATAAAAGTCGATTGAACAAGCTTAAATTCAGTCGTACGTACGGTTAAGCTGCGTTCATACTTGCCACATCTAAGCAGTGGCCATCTTAGATAGATGTAAGAAAGAATGGAACAAAGAAGTTATGATTTATAAGTTATAGGTCTAACCGGAGCAGAGCGACATTTTCGGTCCGGTTCTGGGAGAGTCGATGATGATTTTGGGCTCGAACTGGGGAGACCGACGTCTGTAGTCCATTTTGTTTTGCACTGACGCAGAGAGAAAGGGAAGGGTAACGGACTAGGGTCGACGTCGACTTTAGCTTGACGCAAAAGTGCGAGCTGATCTCAGGCTAATGGTTGATTAATGCAGCTGCAACTTAATCAGCTGCCTGTTAGAATTCTTAGCTAAATTAAACGTACACTGCCATCGACACAATCTTATGACGCAACTTTTATTTGCTCATCTTTCGCCACAGTTAATAGCTGCTACTGGCGTTTTTCCCGTACACACGCCAAGCAAAATATTGCTTCGCCCCCTGGGCGATTATTCGGAAAGGCTTTCCAAATAGACGCCCATAGGCGGCTAAATAATTTGTCTTGGAAGAGATAAAAATAGGATGAAAAATGGGTTAAAACCTAAAAAATCGGGACTAAGAATGGGATGTGAACTGGGATGAGATGGGATGAGGGAAAGGATGGGAATGAAGAAAAAACTTATTTAGGGAGGTCTTTACTAGTAGTTCTCGCACACAACACACACAAACGCACACACTCACACAACCACTCGCTAACTTGGTACTACAAACACACACACAAACTATCAAACTCTTCATCACTCCCCCTCACGGATGTCGACTGGCCACCTCTGTGCCTGACAGCCGTGGAAACGAATGAACTGTGAGAAATGCTCCGCCTCTGTTAACTCGAGATCTGCGGAAAACTGCTCTGTACTAACACGTTGACTCGATCGCTTACGCGCCACGCTGCCGCCTTTCTGCGCCTGTGCCTTGACCTGACGACTTGTGAACGGTGAAACAGACTTGTCACTCCTGGGCAGTGAACTCAAGTGAATTGCCAATCTTCGCCTCTGTCCTCTCCTTCTCATCCCCTTTCTTCTTCCTCTCACTTTCCTCTTTCTCCTTCTTCTCTTAACCCTCATCATCCCCTTTCTCCTCTTCATCTTCCACCTTCTTCTCAACACCTTGCTCCTCATCATGCCTTTTCTTCTCATCCTCCTACTTCCCATCATTCTCTCACTTCTTAGCACTTTCCTTCTCATCATCATCATCTTTCTCCTTCTTTCCCAAAACATATTTCTTCTTCCTCTCTCATCCTCTTTCTCTTCCTCTTCATCCTTCTCTTTCTCTTTCTTTTCTTCCCCTTCTTCTTCTTCTTTCTTTCTTCTCCTTATCCTCTTTCTTCTCTTTCTTTTCTCTCTCTTAGCCACTGAGCAAACTGAACTAGCAATAACTGAATCATCTTGGACGCGCTGACGGGTACCCACAAACATGGCCGAATCTGTAGTGTCGGCAGAGGCCACAACATCGGGTTCTTCCGCGTGTGCCAAAAGAAATGCGCATTGAGAGGGTGCTTTGTGCACAACATCAAGAGAAACGAATTGAGAACGGCTTCCCGCCAAAGAAAGAACATCTGGAGCTCCATCGACTAACTGCGCGTCATCCCTCTTCACTCGTTTCTTTCTTCTCTTCCTCACCTTACTCCTTTTTCCTCCCTTTCTTCTATCCACGTCAAAGACCATAGGTTCCTCTATAACTGAGTGCACGAATAAAGCCGAATCTTCTGCCGGCAAAATGGGAACATCTTCAACGAAAACCATCTCCTTGTCCGAACTGGAACGCCCACTGAACGGAGGATCGACCGTTAACCCAGTGAAGGGAGTGTCTAACGAGCCGACTTGGACATCCGAAACGCCAGAAAGCAAAGCCGCTTCCTCTCGCATACGAGCTGCTAGGGGTCGAGACAGGTACTGAGCGATCAGTTGATCAGTGCGCTGATGTTCGATCTGCCGCTGCCTGTGACGCCGCTGTTGTTCGATCCACCATTGCTGTTGCTGTTCGAGATCACGCTGTAGTTGCTCTTGCTGAAGTTGGATGCGAACGTGAAATGTAGGTGATGACATGTGAGCATCGGATGGGGCACGGCTGTGCCTGATGATCACGAACCGAGGAACACTTGTACTCGTAGGGAACGAAGGTAGTAGAACTCGAGATTGCAGTAGAACTTGAACTCCCGGGTCTGTTCGGCACCAATGACAGAGAAGTAGGAGATCTTTACTAGTAGTTCTCACACACAACACACACAAACGCACACACTCACACAACCACTCGCTAACTTGGTACTACAAACACACACAAACTATCAAACTCTTCAGTACCTACCGTACGTGTAATGTACGTATGTGTGAGTGACTAGATAAGATACATTGTGGGCACACAATTATAACCTTCTTCCCGAGTGAACAAACTACTTGAGTTTTGTCTATAAACATACACATTTGCCATACACAAGCGATGTAAGTTAGTCTTTAGTTACCGATGTAGTTTACAAATCGTCAAAAATTCGATAACACTGCAAATTTTTGTCTATTGAACAATCAAACTTTGCAAAAGTAGTAGAAGTTTAGAAGTTTAGCTAATTTTAATTCATATGTATGTACATTCCTAAGGAGTACGCCAGGGCCAGGCTTAGGCTTAGGCTTAGGAAAAGTATTTAGCTTGGGCTTAGTGCTTAAGCTTAGGCAACAGTGGAAAAATGCTTACACTGATAATGCAATGATTGGGGGAGGGATTGTCGGAGGGGCAACTGACGGAGGGAAGCCGTCATACTTGCATAGTTCGCTCTTGGCAGGTTGTTATCATTGTTTGACACCCTGTATATCAGTAGATCTCTTTCAAAAACGATCACACCAACTACATATACCGAACAATTTAATTCGAACAATTTTGAAAAAGTTCAGACTTAGATCCACGATCGCAGTGGCTAGGCCAGAAAAAACAGACCCACTTTTCAAAAGACGAACATTTTCTTACCAATGTTCGTCACACCGGTGTTCTTAGAAGAACAAAGGTGCACTTACCCTGATTGGCGGTGACCGACCGATGCATCGGGGTGCTACTTCTGACGGCCAAAGCCGGCTTCTCGGTTTGTTCGTGCGTCATGGAGACTCTACGAACAAAAAACCACTCAATGCTTATGACAGGAAAGCACAAGTAAAGACAGAACGGCTGGTATGTCCGTACGCACGTAGCGCGGTCGCTAACAAGCCCAGTAACTATGAATGACTGCTCTGTCGGCAATTCAATTATTCATGTAGCTGGGTCCTTTATTGGCAGAGCAGCTGACAAAAAAAGTAAAAAATGGCCTGGCTGCCTTTGTTAGCCAAATTTACGGACTACACCAAGCTGATGTAATTTTTTACGCTTAGGCATGAGAGCAGGTGCTGGCTGATGCGGTTAGGAGGGGGCAATTGAGTTGGACTGTCACAAAAGATTATAAGTTGATTGGGAGTCCCCGTGCCTGGCGCTAAAACTTCCGCGTGCTGGTTGCATTTTTGCTTCTTGTAGAGAGGGAGCGCCGAGAATTCTTCCCTTATGGGGATCGGTCGTTATTCAGTTAGAATTGCAAGACAAATCTTCCACCGCAAACTAAAACAATAGAGCAAATGCCGACAATCAGAAAATAGGTCGCGTCTTGGCCATGGGTAGTTTACGCTATCCCGTGTGTCACGGCGGCCCCGGCATCCGTGGAAGCGGTGTGTTTGTGGGTTCGAAACCTGTCGAGGCGATGGGAAGTAGTCGACACAAAGCCCAACCCAGGCCGTCGAAAGTCAGCAATGGCAAGTAGATAAATGGGAACCAAACCTTAGCTGTCTTGCACACACTACTGTGGGAAACATATATGTTTTATGTATATGTTTTAAAACATAAATATGTTTGTTTTTGGGGAAACATATATGTTTATGTTTCTCAATATGTTTGCATGTGAAATATGTTTTGTATTTATATGTGTTGAGGCCAATATGTTTCTGGAAACATATACATATTTTTGCTATAGGAATTCATGATTTCAAGACTTTTGGTTGCTGCTTGACGGTAAACTTTTCCAAAATCTGACTTTCACTTAAACTTATTGAACTGAGTATGCTATCTAAATTGTTGCAAACCGCTTTAAACAGGTAATTCAGAATCTCAAGTTTGAATTATCGAAAATTAAGACAAAATATAAGTGAATAAGCGACTACTACACAAATATGTTTTATGTTTAAAAATATGTGCATATTCAATTTTCAGAAACATATAACTATATGTGTTGTTTATATGTTTGATTGGCGAAAAACATATATGTATAGTTATATTAATATGTTTTAAAAAATTCGATATTTTCCCACTGTAGCACACACCCACAGCGAAAAGGGGAGGGTTGTTGTTAAGGAGGCTGCCGGACCTTCTGTCTCTTCCTGCTCTATAGCAGTTGGCTACTCCTAGTCCAAACGGACAAAAAGTTACAACAACAACAACAACAACAACAAGGTATCAGACGCTATCTACGTTCCATAAATAGCCGATTTATTACTACGTAGGTACATACTACGTTTATAATTATGTAATAGTATTTTTGCCCGTTTTTGGACGACCCTCCCCCCTGATAATCGCCCATAATAATTTGCTGATCCCCCTCCCCTGGCTAGTCCCAAAAATTTCGATTATTTTGAAGAGTTAGAGCCGAAATTTTTTGTTCAATTCTAATGTAAGCTGACGTTTTTATAAAAATAATAACTGTCCATAGTAACAATTGATAATTTTCTTAGTTTTCTTTATTGATGAGCTGCAACAACTACGTAACGTATTTGTATGTATCGTTTTAGTTTTACATAGCAGCCATCATCGGGTGGCTTTTTGTTAAAGATGAAACCAAAGTGTTAGCCGGCACAGTTGGTGCAGTGGTTTAGGCCGCAAAGCCACTGTGCGCGACATCGTGCGCTCAACCTCTCAGCGCGGCAAGTTTCTTGCCGCAAAGAGTTGGTCGTCGGCACAACGCTCCACCCAGGCCACCGAAAGCTGGTTACAGCGAGTAGGTAAAATGGGAACCAACTGGATCTGCCGTTGCACGGAAAGCCGCTCCAAAAAGCATGCCGTGTTGGAGGGAAGATCTACGATGTCAGAAGCTGTCTGAGAAACTAACTATGCTGGGAGCCCTCTGGCAAATGGGGCACCAGAGCTGTCAGCATCATGGCATCGACACGCCGGCCCCCCTCCTGGTGACCGGCGCCCAGCAGCATGGCTAGGAGTGGCTGGCAGTGAAAGAAGGGCAACCTCAGAGATGACGAATTATGGGGGTAGCGAAATGGACCTCGAGTCTGATCGTAGGCCGTAAGCCCCCGCAAATCGGATCGATCGGAACCCAAAGTGTTTTATATGGATTTTAGGGCTAGCGAATTTTAAGCTAAAGGTTAGTGATTTCTGAGTCAGTTTGTCAGTACTGTAGTCCATGCACGATTATAGTAAGGGATCCAGCGCCGATTTTTCTGGGAATTTTTTGATAAATTTTTGCATGTTTTAGTATCCGATCCGATGTGCGGGGGTGTTGCGGCCTACGATCAGACCTATGTGGTCCATTTCGCGACCCCCATCGTTCGGCATCTCGGACGTTTCCCTTCTATCACTGCCAGCCACTCTAGCCGTGCCTGTGCTGTTGGGCACCAGGTACTAAGAGAGTGCCTGGGCGTTGACGTCATGGTGATATCGGCTCCCAACGTCCGCTTGGTGTGCCCCTGGTGTGAGAGAGGCCCCAGGCCTAGTCGGTTTCCATGCATACATGTAGGAGGGGGGGGTTTTGGGGGGGTTTAGCCCCCCCCAGGCCCGATTTTCGGCAAAAAAACCCCCCCCAGCCGAATTCTGGGGGGGGTTTTTTCTGAAACCCTATTTTGGGTTACAAACTGCTAAAATTCAGGGTTTCAAGACTTATATACCGTAATTTAGCATTTCAAAAGCCCTAAATAGGGTTCCGGAACCCTAGTTAGGGTTTCAGAAACCCAAAGTAATGCCTCCGGAACCCTATTTAGGGTTTCAGAAACCCTAAATAGTGTTCCGAAACCCTGTTTTGGGTACCTGAAAGCCTAAATAGGGTTCCGGAGCCCTAATTTGGGTTTCAAAAGCCCTAAATAGGGTTACGGAACCCTAATTTGGGTTTCTGAAACCCTAAATAGGGTTCCGGAACCCTAATTTGGGTTTCTGAAACCCTAATTTGGGTTTCTGGAACCCTAAATAGGGTTCCGGAACCCTACTTTGGGTTTCAAAAACCCTAAATAGGGTTACGGAACCCTAATTTGGGTTTCACAGAGACTAAACAGGGTTTCTGGAGGCCCAAATAGGGTTCCGGAACCCTAATTTGGGTTTCACAGAGACTAAACAGGGTTTCTGGAGGCCCAAAGTAGGGTTCCGGAACCCTAATTTGGGTTTCAAAAGCCTTAAATAGGGTTCCGGAGCCCTAATTTGGGTCTCAAAAACCCTAAACAGGGTTTCAGTGCCCTAATTTTTGTTTCAAAATCTCTAAATAGGGTTCCAGATACGCATTTTAGCTCTATTCTGTCGAGTAAAATAGAGCTTTTTTGCATGTTTTAAAGCAAAAACATGTTTTTTGCACGTTTTTAATAAAAAATAGGATTTTCTGCACATTTTAAACCAATAAATAGGGTTTTATAGGGAATTTTTGCACTTCTGACAGGATTTTTACCGGATTTTTAGTCCTCAAAACCCTGTTTTGAGCCCAAAAAAAGGTCGCTAAAACCCACTTTTGGACACCAAAAAAAGGTCGCTGAAACCCCCTTTGGAAATAGTGCTGAAACCCTATTTTGGATCTGGAAAAAACCCCCCCCAGCCGAAAACCCAGCTACATGTATGTTTCCATGGACAATTCCTGACGTGATTGATCTTCTCCTCCAACGTGGCATGCGTTGGAGCGGCTTCGGTGCAATGGTAGATCCAGTCGGTTCCCATTTACCTACTCACTGTCACCAGGTTTTGGTGTTCTGGGTGGAGCTTTGCGCCGACGACCAACTCTTTGCGGCAAGAAACTTTTCTTGCCGCGCCAAGAGGATGTGCGCACGACGTTGCGCACAGTGGCTATGCGGCCTAAACCACTACACCAACTGTGCCGGTGTCGCGTCAGATTTGGTCCGGGCAGTATTTGGTCCGGCCGGACCAAATCTGAGAATTTTGTGCCAGCAGATTCAGTCCGGGCATAGCAGATATGGTCCGGGTAGATGTAATAATTAAAGGTAGGGAGTAAAACCGGGTTGGCTCTGTCAGGCCTCTGATAAGAGGTAGCCAGCGGTCTGGCATCACTGTGGGCTCTGTCCGGGTGGGTTATGGAAGCTGAGCAATACAACGCGTTGGTTGTTTATATTTCTTAGGCAAATTTAGTAATTTTGACTTAGATAACTCAATGCAACTTCTGTATAACGGCCGTAATCACTGGGTTCTTAGCGCTTGACTGCAGTAAAAACTCTGATTTTCTTTAGTTTCCAAGTACTAGCGATATGGACTGATTAATGCCAGTGTTATGCCTAGCTCACATTTCTAAAACTCGGTAAGTATTCAGTAAGTAAACCCAGATTTTTTTAAATACGAGTAAGTACTGGGTTTTTCAAAGAAAACCCGGTAAGTACTCAGTAAACAATTCAGTAAACCATACATGTAACAGGGGGGTCTGGGGGGTCTGCCCCCCACCCGCCTTAGGCCCGCCCCACCCCCCCGAGACGATTTCACCGACCCCCCCTCCGATTTTTCTGGCAAGTAAATTTTCGAGCAAATTTTTGCAATTTTTTAAAATTTCACACACAAAAATTGCAATAATCGCCTGCAAAACAGCATTTTTTAGCTGTATTTCAGCCCAAATTAGCGATTTTTGGCGATTTTTAGCAAAAAAATTGCGATTTTTTCGATTTTTGAGCGTTTTTTTAGTGCCCACCCCCTCCCCCAAAATTTTGGCTCAGACCCCCCCGGCCGGCGCCAGACCCCCCAACCCCCCTCCCCCCATCGGAGGATGACCTGTTACATGTATGCAGTAAACTTGGTAAAACTTTCAAAATTCAGATGTACAATATGTTACAATTTATCTGAAAATGTTTACCTGATATATCTTTTAGCTACTAGAATCCTTTTTCAGTGCTGATTGATGAGTTTAAGATGTACTTACTTTAATTGAAAATACCACTTGTACTATTATTGTACTTACTAATAATTCAAAATAACTAAGTACCGAATAACTTTTACTCTGTAAATTTACTGGGAACAACACTGATTAATGCCAAAACTTTTGACCTGCAAAATATTTGCGCATATATTCAAAATTTCATAAATTCCCACAAAAAATAAGATCCGCGTCCTAGATCCATTCGCATCAAAGTGTAAGTTCGTTTCGTAAGACAGTCCGTGTACATTGTTTTATTTGTTCTTCAACTGTATTATTATTATTACTATTATTACACGCTGTTTGTTCGACCTATTGGAATTAAACAGCAAATTTTAATCCCCGGACCAAATATGCCAGACCCGGACCAAATATGGCACCATATTTGGTCCGGCCAGACCAAATACGCGGCCGGACCAAATATGGCGTGACACCGGCATCCTTTAGTATTTCAGATGCAATTGCTAAAATGGGCTGCAAAACAGCACCATTTATTTGAGCCGAAACTAGCGATTTTTTAGGGCCCCCTACCCCTTTCGGCAGGTAACCTGTTATGCTGTGGCCGCTACTAAATAGTACTTGAATTTTTGGGTTGGGGTCCATAAACTGTCTCCGGGGGTGAGGGGTAACTCCCACCCCTAGTACATGTACTGTATGTCTACAGTTAACTATAACGCCATCTCTTTGCAGTTTGCTGTGGACCACCCATTTTGAGAACAGCTATCTACAGCTGAAAGTGATGTGTATAGGTATAGATAGCTTCATCATTAGCTATTCTACAGTCAGGCAGTTAACGCCGTTTATGGTACCGACACCATATAAGGTGCCGATACCATATATGGTATCACTACCATATATGGACCATATATGGTACGAAATTTGAACAGAGTGGTACCATATATGGTACCGGTACCGTTACCAATGCGAAGGTAGGGGTACCATACTGTATATGGTGCCGGTACCATATATGGTACCACCACAGGCCTCGAACATGGGCGTGCCATATATGGTTCCACCACAGGCCCCGAAGGTGGGGTTACCATATATGGTACCGGCACCTTATATGGTGTCAGTATCATAAACGGCGTTAAGTGCCTGGCTTACTATTCGTAGCAATTAGCAATAGCTAAGAATAATCCGGCCGGGCCTATAAACATGGCTACAGTTCCCTGACTGATTTATCTGCACTTCAGCTTGACTTAACTAAAGTTTATGAAGAAGGTAATAAGAAAACAGGTTAAGTGACACAAGACAGGCAGACACAACAAAGCAGAGAGCAAAGCAAATCACGGCGGTTTTGGAATGGACTTGGCCAGGAGAGCGACAGCTGCTTTCTCCACATTTCCATTGCAACTCCTCAGCGCCTTCAGCACCTGCTCGCGGCCAAAACCCATTTGCATTAAGCGCGCCACCCCAGGAGGTTCTGCCACCGCTTGTGAGGGGCCTGGAAAAATGTATGTGAGAAACAACAGAAAACACTTAGAAAGGACACCTGAGGCAGTAGATTTGGAGCTACCCTGAGTGGAACTGGACGACTCTCTGGCAGACTTCTCAAGTGCTTCAGCTAGCTGGGCATCTTCGCTAACTTGCCGACCGGGGGATCGGCCTCCAAGAGCCAAACGAGCGCTCGATGGTAGTTCGCTTTCGGACAGAAACGGTGTCTCAGTTCCGGTTGTTCCGATAATCAGTACATTGCGCTTGAGGTCCAGAATGCACTGATGCCGTTTCAGCATGTCGAGCCCCAGCAAGACTTCCATTGTTTGGTCCTCAAGAACAGTGAAGGCAGTGGGCAGAAAGGCGCCATCGATTTGCATCTGTGCTGAAAGTGGGGTGGTTGATGTGTCGATTGCTTGAAAACCGGTTTTTATCACGTTTCAACGAATTAGGACACACGTTCTTGTAAGAATAGAGTTAATCAACAGGGATGAAGCAAGTTTTGAGTGAAAAACTGTACCCATGTGAATTCTGCCCAGAATTTTCTGAGTTCCCACTCCTACAGCCATTCCTTGAAAGCGTTGATCGACCAGTCGACCGATGTTGCAGCGTTCAGCACAAGCCGCTGACATAATGGTGGTCTGAGCACCTGAACAGACAGTTGAGTGTAGACCAGAAGTGTCAATGAGAGGTCTGCAGTACCAGAGTCCACGAAGGCTTTGATATCGTGTCCATTCACTTTACACTTTATGTAGAGCATCGTTACAGTGCCAAAGTTCTCGGGCATGTGTTCTATTGCAGTTTCGAATGTGTGGTTAATGTTCTCCTGACTGAAAACAGCTAATCGTACAGGTAACCAACAGTGAGCCTCGGAGTGGAACATTCCTGCTGTTATCTATTCTTGATGTAACAGAGGACGCCCTACGACTGGCTAGAGTCAAAGCACTCAGACCGGAACGGAATAGCCAACAATATTTTTCAATTTTGTGGAAACCATTAAAACACATGTAACAGGGAGGTCCGGGGGCTGTCACACCCGACTTAGGTCAACCCCCGGATGGGGACCCCCGATGATTTTTCCGAATCCCCTTCGATTTTTCTTGTTAGTAATTTTTGAGCAATTTTTTTCCGATTTTCAGACACAAAAATTGTTAAAATCGCTTGTAAAACAGCACTTTTAGCTGTATTTTTGCCCAAATTAGCGATTTTTGACGTTTTCTAGCCACAAAATGCGATGTTTTCGATTTTCGAGCGTTTCTAGTGCCCAACCCCTCCCTAGAATTGAGGTTCGGCCCCCCAACCCCCTCCCCTTCGGTGGATGACCTGTTACATGTATGATGTATGGTGTCTACTTGCGAAAAATTCTTCAAAGTTTTCTGACCTACAAAATCAGCAGAAAGGTTGGTTCTGACGGCAAACACTCACGATATTTCGTTCTCAATCATTCTCTGCGCTTCAATGTCAAACGGATCGGCGTTGAGCATACGAATTCGTCGACGTTCCTCCTCTGCCTTCTGTTCTCTCAGCTCGCGCAGAAGCGACACCAGACGCTCTGAAGCAGTAAACCGACCAACTTACTGTGCTACCATTTCAGGTGAGGGGTTCCACCATACATGGGCCGGAAAAATCCGGAGGGGGGTGGGAGGGTTGAGACCTCGGGGGGGGGGGGCCGAAAAAAGGCCAAAAAACGCCTATTTTGCCTTAAATAAGCGAAAATTTCCTCCCTCTGGGAGGGGGGGTGGGGGAGGCGGGTATGGCCGACCGAGCGGGGTATGGCCGACAGAGGGGGAGGGGTATACCCCCCTTACCCCCCCCCCGGCCCATGTATGGGTTCCACCCTTCCCAAGCTTCCGTGGCTGGAGTTATGGGCGAATATTTGCAAAAAAATCGGAGGGTACCGTTTCGCCATTTTTTGTACATTTCGGAAGGAACATCTAGCTAAGGAACATACATGTAACAGCTCCGGGCCGACCTGGGGGAGGGAGGTAGGGGGCATACATGTACTAGCGGGGTTTGGGGGTTACCCCCTAGCTGAAAACGTCAAACCCCCTCACCACCCGAGACTTAAGGGACACCCCCCCCCCCGACCCAAAAAATACAAGTACTAGTAGTGGCTCCAGTACTAACAAACAGGCACAGAAATCACTAATTTTTAGCCTAAAATTCGCTTGAAAAGTCTTTGGGAATCGAATTTGGCGTTTCCACTGCTGATATTTAAGAGAAATCGGTGTTTTTAGAAGCCCTTTTTGTCATTTTTTGCTTGTTTTAGCTCTAAAACGCTATTTGGCAGCTTAAAATTGTGTTTTTTAGCGTCCTTACTGAAAAAAAACGTGCTAAAAACGCATTTCCAGGCGTTTTGGAGCTTTTTAAAATTTAGGCCCCCCCGTCTGGGCGAAACCCCCCTCGACCCCCACCTGAGGAAAAACCCCCTACCCCCCAGGTCGGCTCGGAGCTTTTACATGTATGGTAGGGGGTTTTCCTCAGGTTGGGGTCGAGGAGGGGCTGGAAATGCGTTTTTAACACGTTTTTTCAGTAAGGATGCTAAAAATCGCTATTTTAAGCTGCCAAATAGCGTTTTAGAGCTAAAAACAAGCCAAAAATGACAAAACGGCTTCCAAAAACACCGATTTCTCTTAAATATCAGCAGATTAAACGCCAAATTCGGTTTCCAAAGGCTTTTCAAGCGAATTTTAGGTTAAAAATTAGTGATTTCTGAGCTGAGCCAGATTGTTAGTACTGCAGCCAGTAACAGGGGGGTCTGCCCCCACCAGACCTAGGCCAGACCCCCCCCCCCCGAGACGATTTCGCCGACCCCCCTCCGATTTTTCTGGCAAGTAAATTTTTGAGCAAATTTTTGCAATTTTTTACAATTTCAGACACAAAAATTGCTAAAATCGCCTTCAAAACAGCACTTTTTAGCTGTATCTCAGCCCAAATTAGCGATTTTTGGCGATTTTTAGCCAAAAAACTGCCATTTGTTGGGTTTTTGAGCGTTTTTTAGTTCCCAACCCCCTCCCAAAATTTTGGCTCAGACCCCCCGGCCGGCGCCAGACCCCCCAACCCCCCTTCGGCGGATGACCTGTTACATGTATGCCAGCAGGGGGTGACCACCAACCCCCCTAGTACATGTATGCTCGCTAACCAAGCACGAGACGAAAAAATTTGAGTGGGGGATTTAAAGTATTTTGAAATAGCTATCGATTGGTGCGCATGCGAAACCTGTCGGTTTAGAAGTTCGCAAACGACACGCGTTTGAACGTGGGTCCAAAAATTGGACAGAAAACGGCTGGCGAGCCAACTTCGAGGGGGTGTAGCTCATACATGGGCCGGGGGGGTAAGGGGGGTATACCCCTCCCCCTCGGTCGGCCATACCCCCCCTCGCCCACCCACCCCCCCGGAGGGAGGAAATTTTCGCTTATTTAAGGCAAAATTGGCGTTTTTTGGCCTTTTTTCGGGGGACCCCCCCCCCCCCCCGAGATCTCCAACCCCCCTACCCCCCTCCGGATTTTTCCGGCCCATGTATGGTGTAGCTCCGGTTCTAGGGGGCTATTTTTCTTCTAATATGCGCCGATGGTCTAGTTTATGCTCATAAAATTTCAGCCGAATCGGTGAGATGACCTGCTTGCCGTGCCTAAGCTGACTTTCTCGCAAAAAGCATGTTAAACAAACCTTTGTTTCCACTTTCCACCGCCTCAGCTAATCGTGGATTGGCGTGTCTGAGCTGCGCTCTCAAAGCCGGGTCATTCTTTACTTCATTCTCCAGCTGACTGGCTTGTTGCTCAAGAGAAAGGGCAGAAGTCTGATGAGCCACTCCTGATGGGTTGGGTGGACGAATGGAAGAAGCTAGAGCAAGAATAATAATCACTCGGTTTCTCATATATTCAGCCGAACCACCAGAAGCTCCTAAACTCTGAGCTGCTTGACGCAAACTTTGAATCGAAGACACCATTAAGATCTCGCCGTTTGAAATGCCGTGTGTCTGAAAAAGGTAAACAATAGTTTTTCTGCTTGGTATAATACAGTCAGGCACTTAACGCCGTTTATGACACCGGTACCTAAGGTAGTGGCACCCAGACATGGGCAAAGCGGGGGGGGGGGGCTGACGGGGGGTTGGCCCCCCTCAGACTCTGACCTACCCCCTCAGCCGGCCGCTACCCCCCTCAGGAATTTTTCGGAAGAATTTTGTATAGAAAATTATGGTAAAAATATGCTTGGATTAGGTGTAAATGAGCTCAGAATAGCTTATTTTGGCTTATTTTAATGAAAAATAAGCAAAAAACCCTTGATTTTAGCCAAAAATCGGACTTACCACCCCTCAGCCTGGGCTTGTTTGGCTTACCACCCCCTCAGCCCACCTCAGGCGCTCCTACCCCCCTCAGCCCCCCTCAGGAATTGAAAATTCTACCCCCCTCAGCCGAAATGCTAGCCCATGTCTGGTGGCACCATATATGGCACCGGTAATTAGGTGCCACTACCCTAAGTACCGGTACCATACATGGTGTCGGTACCATAAACGGCGTTAAGCATACATGTAACAGGGGGGGTCTGCCCCCCACCCGACTTAGCCCAGACCCCCCGGATGGGGACCCCCCCCCGCGAGACGATTTCGCCGACCCCCCCTCCGATTTTTCTGGCAAGTAAATTTTTGAGCAAATTTTTGCAATTTTTTACAATTTCAGACACAAAAATTGCCAAAATCGCCTGCAAAGCAGCACTTTTTAGCTGTATTTCAGCCCAAATTAGCGATTTTTGGCGATTTTTAGCCCAAAAATTGCGATTTTTTTCGATTTTTGATGGCTTTTTAAGTGCCCTACCCCCCTCCCAAACTTTTGGCTCAGACCCCCCAGCCGGCGCCAGACCCCTCCAAGCCCCCCTCCCCCATCGGCGGATGACCTGTTACATGCATGGCGTTAAGTGCCTGACTGTAATAATCTAAATCACAAGAAAAAAGCCGTAAATTCTACAGTTCAGTAAAAATTCCTCGAAAATCGGTATTCAGATCTAAAAAGCGCACCTTTCGTAGGCTGATTTGGTGGCCGAAAATCGCAGTAAAATTGCCGTTTTTCCTTAGCAAAAGGCTTTTATTTCAGGATATAATAAACAGCATGCGAACAGAAACTGAGTGTTAGCCATACATGTAACAGGTCATCCGCCGATGGGGGGAGGGGGAGTTGGGGGGTCTGGCGCCGACCGGGGGGTCCGAGCCAAAATTTCGGGAGGGGGGTAGGGCACTAAAAAACGCTCAAAAATCGAAAAAATCGCAATTTTTGAGCTAAAAATCGCCAAAAAACGCTAATTTGGGCTGAAATACAGCTAAAAAGTGCTGTTTTGCAGGCGATTTTGGCAATTTTTGTGCCTGAAATTCTAAAAAATTGCAAAAATTTGCTCAAAAATATACTTGCCAGAAAAATCGGAGGGGGGTCGGCGAAATCGTCTCGGGGGGGGGGGGGTGTCCCCCATCCGGGGGGGTGTCTGGCCTAAGTCGGGTGGGGCAGACCCCCCTGTTACATGTATGGTGTTAGCCTAAATAGGAGAGAAGACTAAAGTGATGTCCATACATGTACAGGTCCCGGCCAGCGTGGGGGGAGGGGGTCAAGGGGGGTTTCGCGAAGAAGGGGATCCAAAATTTCAAAAAGCTCCAGATCGTCTGGAGATGCGTTTCAGAACGTTGTTTCAGTGAGGTGGCTAAAAATCGCTAATTTAAGCAGCCAAATAGCGTTTTAGAGCTAAAACAAGCAAAAAAGGGATAAAAAGGCTTTTAAAGCACACCGATTCCTCTTAAACATCAGTAGTGGAAACGCCAGATTCAGTTTCCAATGGTTTTCAAGCGAATTAGTTATTTCTGAGCCAGTTTATTAGTACGGAGCCGCTACTAGTACTTGCATTTTGGGTTAGGGTCCCTAAACAGTCTCGGGGGAGGGGGTTGGCCTTCCTAGCTAGTTGGTAACCCCAAACCCCCTAGTACATGTCTGGTGATGTCTACTGATTATACTTTAAGTGAGCTTTTCAGGCCGTTCTGTCCAACAAGAGGCCGTCCATTGTGCAGAACGATCATCTGCGACGGTTCGACCGAGGAAAGACTAGGGGCCTCTATCCTACACAAGGCCAACACATTCTCCAGTTCCATATCCTCAGCCACATCGAGACCGAACGTCTCTCCCGCCTCTGTAGTTATAGTTAGCTGCATTTTGGCTAGACACAGTGCTTCTTATTTCTCAACCATTCACTGAAATTACAACAAGTGGTGGTAAATTGCTCTTCCTGTTACAAACAAGGAAACGATTAATTGACAAGCACTAAAGGTTTTCGGCATCAGCGAATTCATTCAGGGCATAGCGACTGGATTACTGTATATTGTGGTCCTGGAACGAATGCAAAAACTCATAAGTTTCATTACCTACTTTAGCCAGTTTTCCCCTGCACAGGGAACCTCCAAATAGCGAAAAATAACAATTTTCTCGTCGGGACCTCAAAGTACAGCAACCCAGCGATGATGGTTATGTCAGAAATAGATTCCCCACCCCTGAAAACCTTTATTGCCTACTCTATTGAGCGTTTCCTTGCACCAGGCATGCATAAACGCAAAACAACAATTTTCGTGTTGGGACCTCAAAATACAGTATTTCAGTAATTACAGTTATGTCAGCAAAGGATTCCCTGACCAAGAAAACCCTTAGTGCCTACTCTATAAGGCATTACTTTAGGAAAAATGTAAATTGACAAAAAGTTATTTTCGTGCCTGGACCACATACTACAGTACCCAAATGGCTTCAGAAAGGCCTGAGATCGATTCAAAACACTTAAAAGTACATTTTTAACTACAGTGGAGGGCTTAAACCTCTACATACAACCAAAGAAAAAATCAAATGACCTAATCTTGGAAAAACCGGGATTACTGTATCGGAGTCCATTTTTCAGGGTTCTTATGTGTCTCAATCGACGTAAAACTAAATTTTAAGGTGTATTTATAATGGTGCAGAAAAAGATCGCCAGGGACTTTTCTGTAGGGCGACTCATTTGTAATATACGCACCAACACGCCCCGTCACATCTTCCGCCTGTAACTACACCTGAAAGATGATGTGTGGCGTGTTGGTGCGTATATTACAAAGAAGTCGCCCTACAGATAAGTCGCCAGCCGATCTTTTTCTACACGAGTATGAATACACCTTTACACCATATTTGTGAAATTCAGCGAAATCGGTTGAACTGCTCCCTAGTTATTTCAATCCCCCAGAGATCTGAAAATCGCCAAAAACGGCCATTTTTTTGCATTTTCGGCCAACTTTGACACAGTGTCCTGGATGAAGGTGCCTTCCGTGGGGAGTGCTGCAACTCTACCGCTTCAAGGTGGCATCCAGGTGGCAACGGGACACCGCTGAGGCAGACATGACGGTGAGAGAGCCCCTGGCCCAGCTTAGGGCCGGGGGATCTTGTTCTCGGCGAAAAGGGCACCAATAAGGCCCCTTTTCTCCGCACCCTCGGCAATGAGGTTTCTAGGTGATCTATTTTGGTGGTGCCGTCCTAGATGGGGTTTGCCACTGATCCTGATGCCTGGAATGAGGCTGCCTTCTTCCCTGAGATCAATTCTCTGGCGTGTCCAGTGATGCGATGTCTGGAGTCGACTACCGGATTCTTTCTGTCTCCTTGTTCCTGCATCTGTCCGTCTCTCTATTTCTCAACCAACTGTCTTTCTCTCCAGTTCTATTTCTCTTTACTCTGGTAATTTCTCCATTCCTGCTCTGTTCTATGTGTTCTTTTCCTTCTTGCTGTGTCCTCTGTTTTTATTTTCTTCTCCCTAACCCTAATTTAATTTCGTCTCTGGTTTCTAGCTGTTCGCTTCCACCCTGTATTAATCACTCCATCGGTATGCTTCGCGCCACCTTTTCCTTCTCTCTCCACCTTATAATTTTCCGAAACTTTTTTACTTAGGCACCCTCTTGCCCATGCGCTGCCACAAGCCTCACTGCTACTCTGTCTGTTTGCTACACCTGTGTCTGGCCGCTGGCCCTACGTGTCAGTCAAGTGGTATCACTTCCCTCCACTCACACACATCTGTTGCTATGCTCCACATGTTTCACCAGCGGCGTCCCTTCTCTGGCCCACCAGCTGCCAAGCCGTCAACAACTCCCGGCGGTCTGACTTGTTTATAACTGACACCACTCGCTATTGACGACTCAACCTGGCCGAACGCCTCTAGAGACGCCTTGCCATGTGCAACCTACCACAATGTACGATACACTCCACCACACAAACAAGGGACCATTTCCTTTGCCTCCCCTCTACTGGCCACCCAGCTTTTGCTAATGGAAGAACTCAAGCTTATTTCCTGGAATGCCAGAAGCCTCACGGAAAAGATGGTAGAGTTCCGCCACTTCCTCAGTTGGCAGTTATTTCTCTCCTATCTCTGTCTTTGTCTCTCCTCTTTCTCCTAGTGTTTCTCACTCTTATGTCATGTGTGTGTCGTCCTCTTACTTTCTCAGATTCCTACAGTCGACTCCACTGCCAAATTGGTCTCATGACCAACGGCGTGGGGGAATCAATCAATCAATCAATCGACGGTGCATATCTCTGGAACCGTTCTACGAGAAGCAATATGAATACATTTTTGAAATCCCCGAGGTCTGTAGATTATAATTCACTGAAAAGCTCGCGTTCATCCTAACTGCAGAAAAAGTTCATTTTTTCTTTGCGCAAATTAGCATTACCATGGCGCGTTGCGCAGATTAGGTTGCACAGCAGTACCGAGCTCGGGTGCCTCTACAACAACTTTGGTTATGAGGCAAAACGCGCTCCGACAAGGAGTTATTCGCAAAAAACCGCCAGTCCGCTCTTTTCTCTTTTTTGACATGATGGACTATAATTTAGATATTTCTTACAATCTGCGGTATCTACTTCATAGACTAAAAGGGAGACTTTGATTTTCAGAACACATTCAAAAGGCATTCTGAGCATCAAGTTTACTGAAATTAACAGTTTCACTAGTTGCAAGAGGCTTGGTTGGGCCGCCGCCCGGGGGCCAATTCACAACATTTCTCCTTTCTCCTCATCCTCAGTTTCTTCACAATTATTCAGTGCAGAAGTGCACAATCATCATGTCATTATTTATTACAAGTAGCACACGACCGGTGTCAGCGCCTTTTCTGGCTGGCAAGTAGCAGCCGGCCAATTGGACGGCGCAACGTGAGGCGCCAAATTCAAATCATCGCTCGCCGGATGGTTTCTGCCAGTGTAGTGCCCAGCTCGAATTTCTAAAACTCGGTAAGTATTCAGTAAGTAAATCCAGATTTTTTGAAATTCAGTAAGTACGAGTAAGTACTGGGTTTTTCAAAGAAAACCCGGTAAGTACTCAGTAAACAATTCAGTAAACTCGGTAAAACCTTCAACATTCAGAAATACGTTGCGATTTATCTGAAAATGTTTACCTGATATAGCTTTTAGCTACTAGAATCCTTTTTTGATTGATTAGTTTAAGATAATGTAGCTCTATTTCTCGACTTTTCAGAATTTTAATTTTTGTTTAGCACCATTTCACATTATTTATGGTGCTAATTAGATGGATGGAAAGCCTCAAAATATGCACACTATACATAGTGACTAGAGGATCTGGCTTTAGATGAAAAGTCTGGCCAAATTGGTAAGTTTAATGTTTGTTTTAATGTTCGCCATTTCCTCACAGTTCAGACTGATGCAGAAAAGGTCAATCAAAATATTGCTAATATGTCCTAGCCTAAAGCTTATGTTATACAACAAGCAGTGAAAATTGCAAAAAATGGCAAAAATTGTGTCTTTTCGTCATTAGCAGTTCGATAAATGAAAGAAAAACCGTATATTTTTCTGTACAGATGCGGCGAACTACCTATAGCAGAAGCTTTTACTCAGTAAACAACTCAGTAAATTACCGAGTACCGAGTTTACCGAATTTTTTTTTCTAATCGAGTAATTTATAATTGAAACTCGGTATTCAGTAAGTAAAATTAAGAACAATTTTTATCGGTTAGTATAAGTACTTACTTTAATTCAAAACAACTAAGTACCGAGTAACTTTTACTCAGTAAATTCACCGGGAACAACACTGGTTGCGGCAGCGCTGTTTTTGCGTTTTTGCTGTTAGATTTTTGGTCAGTGGCTAGCAGTATAGACAGTTTACTTTTATCATAACTTTGTATATAAAATTTTTCCAAACGGGGTAGCGGCTCAGCCGAAATAGTTTCAGAAACCCAAATTAGGGTTCCTGAACCCTATTTAGGGTTTTTTTGAAACCCAAAGTAGGGCTTCGGAACCCTATTTAGGGTTTCAGAAACCAAAAACAGGGTTCCGGAACCCTATTTAGGGTTTTAAAATCCCAAAGTAGGGTTCCGGAACCCTATTTAGGGTTTCAGAAACCCAAATTAGGGTTCCGGAACCCAATTTAGGGTTTCAGAAATCCAAATTAGGGTTCCGGAACCCTATTTAGGATTTCAGAAACCCAAAACAGGGTTTCGGAACCCTATTTAGGGTTTTGAAACACAAAACAGGGTTCCCGAACCCTATTTAGGGTTTTTGAAACCCAAACTAGGGCTCCGGAACCCTATTTAGGGCTTTTGAAACCCAAACTAGGGCTCCGGAACCCTATTTAGGGCTTTTGAAACCCAAACTAGGGCTCCGGAACCCTATTTATGGCTTTTGAAACCCAAACTAGGGCTCCGGAACCCAAGTTGGGTTTCTGAAACCCTAATCAGGGCTTCTGGAACCCTGTTTGCAGGTTTAGAAACCCAAAATAGGGTTTCAAAAAATTCCCCCCAGAATCCGGCTGGGGGCATTTTCTCCGAAAATCGGGCGTGGGGGGAAATACCCCCCTATTCCCCCCAACTACATGTATGGAAGAGGTAAGCCTGAGCCTGAGGGGGTCAACATCCTTTACCCATATCTTAGTGCAAGCAACTTGCCAAAAATCGAACAGCCAAAACAGCGCCGTGGCAGCCATTCGGCGAGATTTGACTTTGCCGCCGCTCTTTGCGCCGCAGGATTGCCCGGCTGCTACTTTGCAGCCAGGAAAGGAGCCGCCACCGGTCGCGTGCTCATACAGTAGGTAGGAAGATCGCTAGTTGCGCCCATTAGTGTTTCAAGTGCAGATCATTTTCGGCCATTTTTTCTTAAAATAGCGAGCGAATACACTAATACTTGTACTTGATTTTTAGTGCCGTCTATGTAAACTCAAGCCGACTTTTCGTTTTTTCGCGTTCATCTGATGATCAGAAAGCTAGAAATACTAGTTTTGAGAAATTTACTAAAGTTCCTCCTTATAAAAATGGTGAAGGTAAACAAGTTTTAGCAAAACAAAAGTGAAGTCGGCAACAATAGTATGAATACCTTAACTTTTTGTTCAAAAGGCCGACTGTAAATCGGTCAACCAGAAGAGCGGCAAACTCTTTTAATGGTCCGTTTTTTCGGACACTTTTGCTATACACAATTGGGCACCCACAAATTTTCATGCTGGGTCCTACCTACATAGTGTGTGATCATGCTGCAGGTTTACCTTGTTTACTGAAAGTTCAGCGCAAACAAAAGTTAGCCATTATCACTCAATCATCCAACCATCAAGCTCTTCAAGGTTTTGCGTAGATTTTGATTCACCTCAACGGCCACATGAACAACTTCACCAGTGTTGCGATTCTGACGTTTGCCAGAGAAAACGGCATATTGAAAGCAACGGTCACCAACCCGTTGAACTACAGCTGCACCACTGTCCGCCTGAAAGGATGGTCCATAGAAAACTTTCAATCATCAAACACAAACACACGTTGCCCGTCATTATATTTCTAAGGCATATCAGATGTTGTTTGTTTGGAAATGGGCAAGTTTGGAGTTTCGCCTTCCGGTATTTCAGCTGTGTCATCTTTGTGCCATGCTCTGTAATGTAATGTTTGATATATGTAGAGTTTGTAATAGGAGTCGGTCGGTCGGTCGGTCGGTCGGTCGGTCGGTCGGTCGGTCGGTCGGTCGGTCGGTCGGTCGGTCGGTCGGTCGGTCGCTCGGTCGCCAGCAAAACGTACTCGAAGATCTGGTTGTTGTACATAAATGGCAATACGAAGTTCAACGGACCATGGAAATTGACCATTCGTCGCTGTCTTTCCATGTGCAATCTTGAATGTCTGAAAGGATAGCGCAACTGAATCTTCCATTCTTATTGTGTAACAAAACAGTACACACTACAGTTGCGGCAGTCTGACCGCAGTTGTCCTTCAACCAAGTTCTCTGCGCAGTTGTAATTCGGCTTATTGAAGTGCTTGGTTTAGCACCCAGCAGCAGGACAAGAACGATCAGAAAGTACATTACTTGCTCCATTTGAAACGGCAACAATTGTGAAAGGTTGCAGAATGGCGAAATAAATCTGACTTTCATATTAGAAATTTGCATTGCCCCATGATATACAAAATCACATTCAAAATTCAACTGCCATATGAAAAAGCTTGGATGTATGTGCTACGTACAGTAGGAAATCTTTTCATGCTATTTGAAAAACGTGCACTAACTTGTGTGTTCTGTTCATTTTCGGCTCATAGAAACTGGCAGACTAGAATAGGGCTATTTATACTATATCCGTTGCACTTATGAAGGTGTGGTCCAAAAGTGCTGGATTCTACCATTTAGAATAGACCTAAAAGGAATCCCTAACCTAAATGTTAGTAGAATCTTGAAATGACACATAGTTGACGCCTTCATCTTGACTGAAAGTAAAAATCCGCCTTAACCGGTTGTCTTAGACAGCTGAGCTCCTCGCTCAGAAATCACTAATTTCTGCAGGTACTACAGACTGTAGTCTACTTACAACAGCACACTGACGGTTTGTTTGCTTTGTATGACAGTACTTACGTATAAGGAGCTGCTTTGTATGATAGTGCTAGACTTTGAATAGCCCTTTTAGTAGTGAACAAAACTGCACAATTTCACTTCTCTGTTTGAATGCATTTTAAATGCACAACACTTACACATGAATTTGTAGTTGTCTGGCTTTTCTGCCTATTTTCTTGCACAGGGAGATAACATATCGAAAAATTAGCCTTCAAAAACGTATTTAAAAGATATTCGGAGCGTAAAATTGACCGAAATTAGCAGGTTTAGCAGTTCGAAGAGGTTGGGTTAGGCTCCATGTGACCAGGGCGAAAAATTTTCGAAAAATTAGGCCTTATATCGGTGGCTATCGGCGTCTACTAAACAGCGTTATTTCCAGTTGTGTGTCTCCCAACCGCCCGGCTGGCCTACCTTCATCCGCGCGCCGCTGAGAGAAGAGACCAGGCCTAGTTCATTTTTGTTTCCGGTTTACTCGTTTCTTGTGTGTACGCGAGTTTGCTGTAACGTAATGGCACCATGCCAATAAAGACGTTTGCTGATTTCGTCGTATTTCGTTGCTGTTAACGTTTAAAACGTTGTTTATTCGTGTGCTACATGTAACCAAATGTTCCAGAGTGCTAAACGTGAAATCCAGGTTCACACCTGATTAGTGGAGTTTCTGGACCGAGATATGAGTCAGAAAAAGTGGCAGAAAAGAAGACAAAGTGGCAAAACGCCCATTCACGGCACCCGAGGTCGAGGAAGATTTGTCTGCTGCCATGGCTGATGAAAGACGTCCACCACAACTCAGCAAGAAACAGTCAACCAAGTTGCAGCGCAAGTGACGCAGATTAAAACTCAAGGTGAGACTGAAATGACCTGGGTAGAAACGGGCGTCACGCAGAAGATCAGTCAAGTCAGCAATGACATGATGAACATGCAGCAGTGTATCCTGCCTGGCAGCAATTGGCTAAAAACGGATGCAATTAGAAGTGAACATTTATGAACAGAAAGCCAAGGAATCAGTTTTCAGCACTTCAGCTGACAGAATGACTGATCTTGTCGACCCAGTACAAAAGGGGACCAGAACTTCAATTGCCCCTGTGTTGGGAACAGGGGTATCACGGAAGGAAAGTCTTCCCATGCCGCCGATTGCAGCCATGACGAATTCGGCAGAGAGAGACCATTTCTACCAAATTGCATAGAAGAGGGATGACACAATGCACTCCATTGGCCAAGCTGTGCAAGCGCTACAACGTCACAATGAGCTGCAAACCAAAGACCCCGCTTACCTGAAACATCTAAAGATGCCACAGTTCGATCCGAGGAAAGACAACGTTCATGAATTTTTCCATGCGTTAGAAGATTTCTTTGCTACACATTCTGTGAAGACGTATGAACAACATCTTACACTGCTATGCAATGCAATTCCTCATGGTTTCGCCATGTTGCAATTAGCACCAGCACAGTATCCGATTGACTTCCAAGCTATGAAAGCGCGTTTGGTACAACAGTTCTAACAACAACCTCTATACACAGTGCTACGGTCTGTGGACGATGCAACAAGGCAGTTTGTCGGTGGTCGAATTCTGTGATGAATTGGAGAAGCAGAGTGAACTGGTGTATAGGGCAAGTTTGACCCTCAAGCGGATGAGTTAATGGTGATGACATTCGTTTCCAGCTTCCATCCAGAATTAAAGGTGAAAGCAGAAGAATATGAAGTTGTGTGCAGGGCTCATGGCGATTTCAACAGAGTGAGACAAATGATGGAACTATTGGAACGTACTTTGGCTGGAAGAACTGTACCATATCAAAACAAGACTGGCTGACAGACATTATGGATGCAGAACGTAGTGCACCATGCATTAACTGGACAGTGCAAGTCCAAACTAACGTGCTCAACAGCCAATCAACGGAAAAGAAACAAGTGGTAAACCAGGTTCCATCTGAGGTTCCCTGGACAGAGCCTAAAAAGATCAGTCTGTTGACATGGGATTGGCTGAAAATTTCCTTCCAAAGTTCTCTGGACAGGGCCTCAAGATGACCAGTCAGTTGATGAGGACTCAGAGAACGCAGCCAAAAAGGGGGCGCCTGTTGATCTTTCCGTTTCAGGGTCGGAATCTCAATTGGAGCCGGTTCAGGTGAATTTCATTCACTCAATCGATATTCGATAAAAAGCAGGCCGTGACAAATGAGCTGTGTTTGGCTGTGCTGAATTACAAGAAGAGTCCAGCTATGCTGAATTGCAAGAAGTGTAAAGAGAACTGGCTGCCCAGGACTGGGCAGATCATAAAAAAATTAATCGTCATTTGGCTGCATAAAGAAGCAGTCATGTTGAAGAAGGACCACCACTACATACTGTATGATCATGTTGCAGCTTTACCTTGCATGCTGGAAATTCAGCACAAACAAAAATCAGCCATTACCACCATCACTCAATCATCCAACCATCATCCTTTTCAAGGTTTTGCGTAGATTTTGGTCCACCTCAACAGCCACCTTAACAACTTGACCAGTGTTGCGATTCCGACGTTCCCCAGAGAAAACGGCGTATTGAAAGCAACGGTCACCAACGCGTTGAACTACAGCTGCGCCACTGTCAGCCTGAAAGGATGATCCATAGAAATTTTTCAATCATCAAACACAAACACACGTTGCCTGTCATTATATTTCTAAGGCATATCAGGTGTTGTTTGTTCGGAAATGGGCAAGTTTGGAGCTTCGCCTTATGGTATTTCAGCGTTGTCATCTTTGTACCATGCTCTGTAATGTTTAATAGATGAAGAATATTTAATTCGAGTCGGTCGGTCAGTCAGTCAGTCCGTCAGTCGGTTTGACCATCCATTTAGCAAAACTGGCAAAAATCTGACCATCAACACCCCATCCAGCAATGTAGAACCGCCCGTTTGTACTGAAATGAACCTTGCGGAACAGACAAATGGGCATTATTGTTGAATTGCTCATTGCTGTTTCGGATATTGGTTGGATTTCCACAACAGCCCAGTCATCATTTTTCTGGTTGTGAAACGATGGTGATGGGTAAACATCAACAAATGTGAAGTGTTTCAAGCTGCTTAGTGCTATGTTGCCACCTCCAACCTTCACCTTACGCAATCGAGTTGGTTGTGTTGGTCTAAAGCTATGTGAGTTTACCCAACAATTGACATGTATTTTCTACACTGCTGTTCCATTAACGATCTTTTGGTCATAGAAACAATGAGCTGAAGTGAGAACATGTTTTTGGGTGACCAAAGCTCCAGTGCAGCTGGCATGATCTTTCGTTGTCTGAAAACATGTTTGGCGTATTAAACGGTCGGTCGGTCGGTCGGTCGGTCGGTCGGTCGGTCGGTCGGTCGGTCGGTCGGTCGGTCGGTCAGTCGGCAGCAAAACGTACTCGAAGATCTGGTTGTTGTACATAAATGGCAATACGAAGTTCAACCGACCATGGAAACTGATCATTCGTCGCTGTCTTTCCATGTGCAATCTTGAATGTCTGAAAGGATAGCGCAACTGAATTTTCCATTCTTATTGTGTAATAAAACAGAAAACACTACAGTTGCGGCAGTGTGACCGCAGTTGTCCTTCAACCAAGTTCTCTGCGCAGTTGTAATTCGGCTTATTGCGGTGCTTGGTTTAGCACCCAGCAGCAGGACAAGAACGATCAGAAAGTACATTACTTGCTCCGTTTGAAACGGCAACAATTGTGAAAGGTTGCAGAATGTCGAAGTAATAAATCTGACTTTCATATTAGAAATTTGCATTGCCGCATGATACACAAAATCACATTCAAAATTCAACTGCCGTATGAGAAAGTTTGGATGTAGGAAATAGAAAACTGAGTTGGAGTTGTACTCAAACGTCCGGCTAGTCATTGTACCGAACTGGCGCAGGGCCGAATGGAATGGTTCACTGTTTGTATAGTGCTGTTTATTGTACCCGGGTACTATATATGGCACTTAGGGTTTTGCGAAAATGAAATTGAATCCATTAATAGTTCCCGGGTACTGTATGGGTACTCTAGAAATTTTGCTCTGTAAGAAACTAACAATAGTTTATGAACTTTATGGTTTATGGTTTAATAACTGAGCAAAAATTAGCCAACTACGTACTACAGACTGTAGTCTACCTACCGCACACTGGCGGGTTTGTTTGCTTTGCATGACAGTACTTACGTATAAAAGAAGTTGCTTTGTATGACAGTGCTAGACTTTGAAATAGCCCTTTTAGTAGTGAAGAAAAGTGCACTAACTTTACTTATTATTATCATCATCATTATAAAAGGTTTATTCCAACACACAGTGAATGAAAAGAACACCAAACTGCTAAACAGGCTAGGCGGCTCCTTTGACAAAAATTACTTCTGCAACTACATACAAACACGTGTTTGCGGTCCAATAAATTGGCATAAGAAATAAAACGGTCTGATCTAACAAACTGTTCAGCAAGATTTGAGGTTGCTGCTACATAAAAAATCTGCAGGATTCTTCTTTTTGATGAAGCCTGTACTCTAAACCATTAATCTTTAACAGTTTTGTGCTCAAAATACATTTCAAATGCGTTTTTGAAGATAGTCTTGCTAAAATGTTCTCGCCCTACAATTCAGTCTCAAGTAGGGTACAGAGAGCCATCAAATTTATATCACTCAATGCAGTTTTTGACGCTGATTACGAAAATGACATCTGTTTTTCAAGCTTACAGCTCTTGAGCTATTTATGTAGTTTTTATGACCTGGTACTCAGACAATAAGTTATCTGTAAAATCTGGGCATAACGTGATCTGGACCAGGTAATGTTGCGCAGATTAGCTTATACCACAGTACCCAGCCCGGGCCTGTTTGTTTATAACTTTGTTTATGAGGCAAAACGCGCTCCGATGCTTCCATAAGGAGTTATTGGCAAAAAACCGCCAGGTTGCACTTTTTGAAATATAGTACTTTGGTTTCATGCACGGTTGTAAATGCGTCTCCAGGACGGAAATAGGAGGAGGCTACTCAGCACTTTTGCATGGTTCATCCCTGATTCTTGACTGGAGTGACAGCGAAGGTCTGTTGGAGTGCTTTGAGAGTCTGCGATCTGTGTTCTCCTTGCAATCGTTATGGATTAGAAACTGTTATGGCTAAAACTACCACATGGTAGCAGAAAAAATCAAGTGAACTAATTTTGGAAAAACCGGGATATCAGGGTCAATTTTCGGGCTCTTATGTACCTCAATCGATGTAAACCTAAATTTTACACACCATAAATGTGAATTGCAGCCAAATCGGTTGAGTTGGTCCTGAGTTATTTCAATCTCCCCAGAAATCTGAAGCATTTTCGGTCAACTTTATGACTACCGTATAGTGCTGTTTATAGTACCCCCTATTTATAGTACCCGGGGTACTATAAACGGCACTTAGTGCCTTTTATAGTACCCGTGGTACTATAAATGGAGACAGACTTATATTCTGAAATGAGCTGTTATAAATACAAAATGTGCGAAAAACACAGTATTTTTGGTGGTAAACCTTGTTTGTATGAAGAAAAACAGTAGATAATGCAATCATTGAGGTTCTAATGTATGTACATAACCTATTTTTTTACATCGAATCGGTAATTTGAGCAAAGAACTTCACGTACTGTACTATTGTTAGTTGAGCAGATTTCATAGGTGCCATATATAGTACGTATAATATAAACAACACTATTCGGTATGTAACTTTGGAACCGTTGGACCTACATCACTCAACATAAACACATTTTTCGAATCCCCATGATTCACTGAAGATATCGAAAGCATATATAGTATAATACTAAAGACAAACTTGGCGAAGGCGTTTGTTGTTTAGTTAGACGTTACGTAATATGTCAGATACGCCCTGTCAATTCAATGACTCATGTTTTAGTGGGTCTTTACTTTGTCTTATCACTTCAAACAAGGCACAGTCGTCTGTCTGTCGGCAAACTCCAGTGGTTTTGTCGCGCAAAAGCCCTCTACACATAGAAAAAGATGGTTCTGAGTAAAGAGGAGCGGACAATTTTGGGCTGTCCACAGGTGCGAGCGCATCTCAATCAGCTGGCTCCCGTTCTCGACAATATATTAGTGGCTCTCTTGAATGCCCAGATAATCTTCGGTGCCGATAAGGAAGTGGTTAATAATCAGGTAAGCCAATGTTTTTATTTTTGAATATTGTAAAATTAGCCTTTAGCACTCAGGC
>JASANB010001606.1:0-17795 GCA_030248155.1 Sabatieria punctata
CTACCGCTACCCCCGTGATTCGTCATCTCGGACGTTGCCCTTCTTTCACTGCCAGCCCCTCCTAGCCATGCTGCTGGGCGCCGGTCACCAGGAGGGCGGCCGGCGTGTCGATGCCATGATTCTGACAGCTCCCGACGGCCGCCGGTGCCCCATATGCCAGAGGGCTCCCAGCATAGTTGGTTTCTCAGACAGCTCATGACATCGTAGATCTTCTTCCCAACGCGGCATGCTTTGTGGAGTGGCTTTGGTGCAACGGCAGATCCAGTCCGTTCCCATTTTACCTACTCGCTGTAACCAGTTTTCGGTGGCCTGGGTGGAGCTTTATGCCGACCACCAACTCTTTGCGGGAAAGAAACTTGCCCCGCCGAGTGGATGAGCGCACGACGTAGCGCACAGTGGCCATGCGGCCTAAACCACTGCACCAACTGTGCCGGCATGTAACAGGGGTGTCTGCCCCCACTCGACTTAGGCCAGACCCTCCCCCGGATGGGGACCCCCGATACGATTTTCCTGACCCCCTCCGATTTCTCGCAACTAATTTTTTGAGCAAATTTTTGCGATTTTTTACAATTTCGGACACAAAAATTGCCAAAATCGCCTGCAAAACAGCACTTTTTAGCTGTATTTTAGCCCAAATTAGCGTTTTTTAGCCGAAAAATTGGCGACTTTTTAGATTTAGCGTTTTTTAGTGCCCAACTCCCCTCCGAAAGTTTGGGCTCAGACTCCCAACCCCACTTCCCGTCTTCGGCGGATGACCTGTTACTTGTATGGTCAGGGGGGGGCCAGAAGGTATCGCCCAGGGAGAGTCTAAAATTTCAAAAAGCTCTGAAACGCCCGGAAACGCGTTCTTAGCGCGTTTAGAACTAATGAGGCTAAAAATCGCAAATAGCCCTTAAAAGCTAAAAACAAGGAAAAATGACAAAAGGTCTTCTAAAAACACTGAGTTCTCTTAGATAAAAGCAGGGAAAATTGTATTCAAGAGAAATCCAGTTACCGAAGGCTTGTTAAGCAGATTTTAAGCTAGAAAGTAGCGATTTCTGAGCTAGTTTATTTAGTACTGCAGCTGCTATTAGTACTACGTTTGGCTTGTCGTAATTTTTCGTTGGGGTGAGAGGCATACATGTAACAGGGGGGTCTGGGGGGTCTGCCCCCACCCGACTTAGGCCAGACCCCCCCAGACGGTACCCCCCCCCCCCGCCCGAGACGATTTCGCCGACCCCCCCCCCTCCGATTTTTCTGGCAAGTAAATTTTTGAGCAAATTTTTGCAATTTTTTAGAATTTCAGACACAAAAATTGCCAAAATCGCCTTCAAAACAGCACTTTTTAGCTGTATTTCAGCCCAAATTAGCGATTTTTGGCGATTTTTAGCCCAAAAATTGCGATTTTTTTCGATTTTTGAGCGTTTTTTAGTGCCCTACCCCCTCCCAAAATTTTGGCTCAGACCCCCGCCCCCGGCCGGCGCCAGACCCCCCAACCCCCTCTCCCATCGGCGGATGACCTGTTACGTACATGTATGGTGAGAGGGGTTTAGCGCTTCCAGCTAGGGGTACCCCCAAACCCCCTAGTACATGTATTGCAGTTTTAAACTACGATTTTTAAATTTGTCACGAAAGGGATGCTTCATTTCTGTTTTAAACGCTGCGGTGAAAGCGAAAAAATAATTTAGTAACCTAGTGAATTTTGAAAAGGTTGTTTCGGAAATTGTGAAATACAGCCTTCCGAAATCAAACATTGTAAAATCGGAAATATTGGGGAAATCGTTTGTTCTTGCCAAAATATCGGTTATACGCGTTTTTCACATACCAGTTCTATTGTATTTGTATGTTTGCGTTTGGGGTTAGCCTTTCTAGCTTGGCAGTGACTAGCGCCTACCAAATATGGTGCCGTTGTTGCCATATATGGCGTTGACAGTCTAAAGAAGACACGCTTCCTTTCAGCTGAGCAATTCGGAGAATCTGACGCTTCAGTTCGTGGACAAAATCCGTTCCCAGACCGACTACCAGGTTACCGAACTGCGCCAGTGTCTCAAGTGCGGTCAAGCAGTGGCCACAGCAGAGGCCGGCACCCAGACCCAACGCATACACAGACACTGCTCCGAAAGCGCCGACCGAAAACTGAGCAGGTGCGATAGCTGCACCAGTTCAGAGACTGCCATCTGATCTAAGCAGCTCTTTGTAATTTTTTTTGCGTTCCCTGGGTGCATGATGATGGATGGATGGAAGTTCAAATCTGAACTGTGATATAATTATTATTATGTAAGTGTGTTTTGACTTGAATGGCCGATATTCGGAATTCACAATTCTTTTCTAACAGTCAGGGAAATAACGAAATAATGGTTTAGGAAAGAATTTATGGTACCGATAGCATACATGGTATCACTTCGATCCAGACATCTAGCATTTCGGCTGATGGGGGGGGTAGAATTTTCAATTTCTGAGGGGGGTAGGAGCGCCTGAGGGGGGCTGAGGGGGTGGTAAGCCGAAAAGTCCGACTTTTGGCTAAAATCAAGGTTTTTTTTGGCATTAAAATTAAAATTCATTCATTAAAATAAGCTATTCTGAATTTTCTATACATACTTCTTCAAAACATTCGTGAGGGGGTAGCGGTTGGCAGAGGGGGGTAGGTCAGAGCCTGAGGGGGACCAGCCCCCCCTTGCCCATGTCTGCTTCGATCGTGACCATACCATATGATATCGTATCGCTACCATATACCGATACCATACATGTCATTATTTCCTGGACTGTTTGAGAGTACGAAGTTCTAGAATTTTTGTTCCTTTTATGGTAATTAATTACGTGGTAATGTTTTGTGGATACATAAATAGGTGCTAGATTTTGATCAAGTCGAGTCTAAATTTAACTTACAACACACCCACAATAGTCAATGTATTGTACACAAAACTTCACTGAGTTAACAACTGCACATAATCCTTCGAGAGTCCTTTCTGCAGCAACGCCTCTTTGACATTCACATTGAAATGCATCTCTCGAACCACTTCATCCTGCAGTCTATCAAAGGCCAAAGCAGCCAATCGCGGCACTCCCAGCCAAAACCGGAAGCAATGGAAGTAGCAGTCGTACTTAGTGCACTCTCCAGAAATGACAGCCTTGCCAAACGGCGAAACGTTCAGAACAGGTTTTTTGGGCGGACAACAAGTAGCAGGCAAGTTAAGCTGCAGTCTGTGCCAGCAAAACTGCAGCAAATCTAGCATCCAGCAGGCGACTGAATTGTTTTGGAAGAAGGCTACATAGACCTTAGATGCGTGGCTACACAAGGCATATTTGTCTTCAGGAGGAAACCCGAACTGAGGGTCAGGGTACATCGCCCGATGGTCATACGTGACGTTCTGGATCAGCAGAACTTGCTTGGCATCGAAGATTCGAGAATCCAAAGTCTCCTGCCCTTTGGATAGAGTCAACACAGTCAACCCTTCTTCTGTCGGCACTATGGCCACTGGGATCTCTGGTCTGTCTAGATGAACTGTCCTTGAAGTGCAGCATCTGTATCCAATGTTGAATTCAGTGATTTTGAAGCTGTTCTCTGGAGTTGGCAACACGACCACCACCTTATCTTCCCAGACACAACTGGCGAACATATGAGATCGGTCCTCCCATAAGGAAGGCTGACCAATCAGCGAAGCGCGGCAAACCGAGGCGATTTCAAAATCAATCTCTGCACTCTTCACAAATACACTGTCGCCTGCTTGCGTTTCAGACGAACTTTTGTGAAAGACAAGCACTAGATTGTTGGTGCCAGTCATGTATACATTGTGAGGATAGTCGTATTTGTCTTTGGACATGTCAAATGATGCATTGACTGGGTAGGTGGTGGCAATGGCCGGAATGAATCGGCCTTGCCGAGGGGATTTGAGGTCGAAAATTTCCATTTTCACAACCTCCAGATGTTGACAACGGCGTCTCTTTCGCATGATGCTGCCATGACCTAAAGTTAATAATAGGTCCATCGGGGTCTGAGACCCCTTTTTCAAGACCATACATTTAACAGGAGGTCTGGGGGGTCTGCCCCCCACCCGACTTAGGCCAGACCCCTCCGGATGGGGACCCCTCCGATTTTTCTGGCAAGTAATTTTTTGAGCAAATTTTTGCGATTTTTTACTATTTCAGACAGAAAAATTGCCAAAACCGCCTTCAAAACTTGTTAGCTGTATTTCAGCCCAAATTAGCGATTTTCACCAAAGAATTGCGACTTTTTCGATTTTTGAGCGCTTTTTAGTGCCAAACCCCCTCCCAGAATTAGGGCTCAGACCCCCCCGGCCGGTGCCAGACCCTCCAACCCCCTCCCCCTTCGGTGGATGACCTGTTACATGTATGTTCAAGACTAACTCAATGTTGATTCATGAAATTTTAAGAGATAAAATTCCATACTTTTAGTGGAATTCATTCGGAAAATTTCAGGCCATTTGGTTGGTTGGTGCAAGCTTGACGCAATCCTGAGAAAGTAAGGATTATCATGAATTTGGTAATTTATAAAGCTAAAGAAAAAAGCGCTAAGCGAAAAAATGTTGTGTTTGATTGGATTAAATTCCCCGCATTTTAGCAGATATTCTCCAAATTTCAATTATTTTCATGGATATTGTGGAACTGAGAGCAAAAACGAACTTTCCAATTTTTACGCTATCCATAGATTTTATAATTTAAAGTTACCAATTTCACATATGTTTCAATTTCTCAGAATTGGTTGAAGTCTGGTGCACCAAAGTTTTACAAACAAAATTTCCTGAATTTTGGCACATATCAAATTTATTTGGTTCACATATCCGCAACATGAAATTTTGTCATATTTTTTGAACACCCTTTACGTATGATCATAAGCCACAAAATGTTCCAAAACTTTCATTTAACCAGTACAATTTAAGCATTCAACTACAGACACTAATGGTTTATTGTTGTTTTGATCATACGGGTGTGTGTGTATTTTGCACAGGAAGTGTTTTCGGCAATTTTTTTCGTTTCCAAATTTTTTGAAGTATACTCGATTCAGTCCGGTCCGGTGGAAAATTTCGATCCGGTCGGGGCCTAGTTGGGACAGACACTCTTTTACATTTTGTATGCGCTTAAGACGGTCAGCAGGCACTTAACATATGCCATATAAGGTACCGGTGCCTAGGGTAAGGAGTACGATATTTGGTGCCCTCGCGTTCGTTCTCTGTGGTGATACCATATAAGGTACATACCATGTATGGGTGCCACCACTAGAGATGCAACCGCAAAGAAAGATACCGGATAGTGTTTCTGAGCTAAAAAATACGGGATTATCCGGATAATACCGGATTCCGGTTGCATCTCTCTAAACCCCACAACACAGAGCGAACGTGGGGTACCATGGTACTCCTACTATAGACACCGCTACCTTAAGCAGCGTTAAGTGCCTGACTGAGTGTTTGACGGAGACAATCAGAAGACAAAAGAAACCTTGTGGCAGCTGTTCTTCGAAAGATTGAAAGAGGAAAATGAGATAGCGACCGTTGGAGCTGAGAGTTCGACAGGTTAAATAGGAGTTGCTCTCGTAAAATACAAAGTCCACTTCGTGGCTCAGACTAAACGAACCCGCATTGCGAGCTGCCGTCGTCATTATTCCTTCTTCTTCGTCCTACTGACACTACACTTAGAGATGCAAACGTTTTTAACCAATGACTACGAAACTACTGGATAGCTCACTACATTACGGCTGCGTACACGAGTGGCCCAAGTAAAAATGGCAAAACTGACGGTTTTCCTACAGATTTCCTGTATTCCTTAGATAGACCTGTATTTTTCGGGTGCTTTACTTGCTCCTCTAAAATTTTGTGCCCAATAATTTATACCCTCAAATTCTCACGCTCAAAAATTAGAGAAAGGAATTAGAGAAAGTACCCCGAAAAATGTTAGAAGGCAAAATTTCAAGGAAAAAGTGTAGGAAGCAGGTACAAATTCCACGGGGGAAAATTAAACGCATCGAAAAATACAGAGCACCAAAAATTTCGTGGACAGAAAAATTTTAGGAGGTAAAACTTTTAGGCAGGACAAATTTTAGGGGGTACAAACTTTAGGGGAGGCAAATAAGGGGCTGTGGAAAAATGACGTCATCGGTTAGGGGGGAGGCGGGTTTGCCAAATGATGACAACGGATGACAAGGGGAGAGAGGGTTCGGCCAATGATGACGTCACTTTTGTCTCATAGGGAAATTTTGAGAAATTATTCCTCAAAAATGCATTTGAAAGGCATTCTTAGCTTAAACAGTTTTAGTAGTATGAGGAGGTCTGGTTGGGATTCTTCTGACCAAACAGGGCGAGAAAATTTTGAAAAATTAACTTTCAAAACGCATTTACAACGCATTCTGGTCATCATTAGAGCCCTGCACAGGCCGCCCGGCAGAGAATTTTGGCTGGGTTGTTCCGATTGGAGCCTGTATGGGCAGGCAATCTAAAGGAAAATCGTAACCTACGTCGATTTCTACAACCGAATCAGTCAAATCAATTCTCGAGATGGTACATCAGCATGGCGAATCGGAGTTGGTCATAACATACAGTAGTATGTATGTGAGTGTATGCGAACGTATCGTATCAGGACGTATCGAAGGATCTAGAAGCAGCTACTAGAGTTGAAATGGTTGAAATGTTGTTGTTGTTGTTGTAACATTTTGTCCTTTCGGACTAGGAGTAGCCAACTGCTATAGAGCAGGAAGAGACACAAAGTCCGGCAGCCTCCTTAACAACAACCCTCCCCTTTGCTGTCGGTGTGTGCAAGACAGCTAAGGTTTGGTTCCCATTTATCTACTTGCCATTGCTGACTTTCGATGGCCTGGGTTGGGCTTTGTGTCGACTACTTCCCATCGCCTCGACAGGTTTCGAACCCACAAACACACCGCTTCCACGGGTGCCGGGGCCGCCGTGACACACGGGATAGCGTAAACTACCCATGGCCAAGACGCGAAATCGCTTAGAATACCGTCCCTTTACTTTAACTGATTTCCGCAGCTGAATCGGCCGATTCATGTGATAGTATTTGGCCATGACGATTTGAAAATAGATACAACAGATGAAGAAAGCATATGGAAGAAGTATGACAGCGAGAAAACTTGAAATCACGGCAATCTGAAGAAAATCGTAAGTTTAGCCATTTTTTAGTTAATCCTCTCGTGTACACGGTTTTGATGGTTGATTGATGGTTTTTTCGATAGTTAGCTATCTATACAGTATTGTATAGACCTTGTTTTAGCACCACGACACGATATTGATCGATACAGTACAGTATATGACCAGAACAATCGACGTAAAGCCCAATTTTGAAAGCGCTCCAGCGCGCCAAAGCCCGCAAAAATGTATTATTGACAGTTTATTCGTACCAAATAATAGTTTATACGTTTAAATTTGGTGCGCGTTGAGCTTTCTATATACGAGACTTGAAAATTCTGCTTTTTTGTTTACAATCAAGGCTACTGAAGTCAGTCACTAACATAGAATGGAAAAACTCCAATCGTATCTATTTTCTCAAAAGTTTGCGATCTTGCGATGTTTGTTTTCAGCATGATCTGTAAAGTTTGATAGGTCCTTTGGCGCATAACCCACTTTCCTTCTACGAATTTAAATCGAACTTGTGATAAAGTAAATGAAATGCTAAAGTTTAACGAATTCCAAGTTGGCGCTACTAGTTAATTTGCCCGGAGAGGCAGCTAATCCCATTAAATGCCGGTCCGATCGGCTAGTAATTAATCTAAAACTTGGCAACCACTTACCAACGGCCTACCAACAACCAGCCATAACTTGACAACGGTGCCCCTCAATCGCTCCTATCCAGTCCTAACTAGCCACCAAACTATTAAACCATGTCCCCGCTACCATTTCTACTTTTGGCCGTTCTCTCCTTGGCCCAGGCCCGGCAAAATTCGACTCGTAAGTCAACTCACACCTTTAACAATTGTACACACTGCAAAGTTTCAGAGTTCGAAATCGACTGTGTGAGCAAGACAGACGCTGTTTTTGATCGAGGCGCTTGTCTCATAAAAAAAGCCGGACCATCCAACTTCGACGCCGCCAAAGCCGCCTGCGTCAGTGCCAATGACTTCGGAACCAGCCGAAAGGGACGACTGGCGCACATCATCGACGCCGCTCGAATCGACAAACTCAAAACTGGATTGGGGGTACGGTATTGTAGGACGCATGCATGAAACTGAGGGTCTGGACCTCATCGGGTACCTCTCTCCCAACGCTGGGAGTAATTTTTGTCTTTTCGAAATCAGATTAGTTCTCTTGGACTCCAACACAGATCTGTTGGTCATGTAGAGTAAATAGGAAAGCGATGTTTCAAAAGGAAAACTTAAGTATTCCGAAAAGTTAAACTTCAATGACTAAAGCTTTAGTTTATCATATTCTTGTTTTTCATAAAGTATGTTCTATAGTCTGATGTGGAGGGAACAGCCGAAAATCAGTTTTGGTCTATAACAGTAAACAGAAGTTTCCAGAGGGGGCTAGTGACCGACAATTAAGCCTATTGGAATTGGCCGTGCTGATAGGCAAGTGTTTCAGTTGGCCACTGGGTTCAAGGCGTTCGTGGGGGCCACGCAAACGTCGGCTGCTACCAACACCGACTGGTTCTGGCTGGACGAGAGCAATGCTGCCACGATTCCCGTTCAAATCGCCAACAACAACGTGTGGAAGCCGGGAGAGCCTAACGACGTCGCTCAGAACTGCGGCGCCCTCGACTACCCCGATGAGAACGTTGGAATGAAGATGATTGATGAGGACTGCGCTGGAACCTTCGACTTCATATGCGAATACTGTAGGTTATTTGGTGGGAGATAGATGGGCCTTCACTGACCGACCGACCGACCGACCGACCGACCGACCGACCGACCGACCGACCGACCGACCGACCGACCGACCGACCGACCGACCGACCGACCGACCGACCGACCGACCCACCGAACCGCCGGCCGACCGACCGTCCGTCCGACCGACCGACCGACCGACCGACCGACCGACCGACCGCCCCGACCGACCGACCGACCGACCGACCGACCGACCGACCGACCGACCGACCGACCGACCGACCGACCGACCGACCGACCGACCGACCGACCGACCGGCCGACCGACCGACCGACCGACCGACCGACCGACCGACCGACCGACCGACCGACCGACCGACCGACCGACCGACCGACCGACCGACCGACCGACCGACCGACCGACCGACCGACCGACCGACCGACCGACCGACCGACCGACCGACCGACCGACCGACCGATCGACCAACCGACCGACCGACCGACCGACCGACCGACCGACCGACCGACCGACCGACCGACCGACCAACCAACCAACCAACCAACCAACCAATGACCGACTGACCAACCGACCGACCAGCACCAACCAACTGATCAACTGACTGACTGACCAACTGATCGATGGATGAATTGACTGACAAACTGACCCACTGACCGATTAACTAACCAACTTACCGACCAACTGACTGACTGACTGACCAAGCAACTGACCAACTGACTAACCAACCCACCACTGACCGATTGACCAACTGACTGAGTGACCAACATAGTTTTTCAGTTGATGGAATCAGTCTGGACTACCGTCAGACAGCTTTTGACAAGAAAGGACTGGGAGACAGCATCATCAGCACAGCCACCCTCACCAACCAACTGGAATGCGCCAAGCTCTGCGCCACCATCCCACACTGCTTCGCCTTCGCCTTCTCCTTTGGTGGCACTGACAACTGCCAGATCTTGTTCAACACCGACAACATTGGTGATGAGGCTGGCTACAAACTCTACGCTCGCATCTGACTCTGATCTGATTTTCTTGTATTGCATTATGTGTAGGGACACGCAGGGCTGTTTCGATGCAAAATAGAGTGACTTTTATTTAGCATGGGCACGTGTATAGGTTATGATTGATGAGGTTATTCTATTTTCAATCTATTTTACCGGGAACAGAGTGTCCATGATTATATTTTTACTCTATTTTAGATGGAAATAGTGTCCGTATATTTTTGTATAACTAGCCATACGTCCGGGCTGCTTGGTGTCTTTTTTGTATTAGTTTTATTGCTTTGAAGCGCTGATGATGGGATTTTATCTATGCAGTTATTTGGTTGTTCCTGTATTACCATCTAGCTTTTGTGGTGTTGTTTGAATGCATAAGGAATTTCATGAGCTGATAATAAAGATTATGTATTTTGTAATTGAAAGGCAACAGTTTTTTGCAGTTATCAGATATTTGGTGGGTGGTCAAAGAAAGTAACACGCAATTCCCATACATACTATAACATCAGATCAGGTACTAAAACAGTTTTACTTAAACTAAATGTGAAGCATATTTTATAATCTGCAACATAACAATGTCACACGGAACATAATAGTGGTACTGTGTTGTTAATCAGAACGAAGTTGAGCTGGCAATCAAGGAGGACCTACGTATGGTCAAAATGTACATCACAGTAAGAATTGCCATATTTCTTGTGCAAAAATCATTGGCCATCGAAAGTCAGCAATGGCAAGGAGATAATGGGAACCAAACCAGCGCTGTCTTGCACGCACCGACAGCAAAAGGGGAGGGTCGTTGTAAAAGGAGGCTGCTGGACTTTGTGTCTCTTCTGGTCTATAGTAGTTGGCTACTCCTAGTCCGAAAAGGCAAAAGTTACAACAACAATAAATATAATCTGTCTGTACCTATTTTTACCTAAAGTCGGCAAATGACCTTTTTTTACTCCTGACAAAGTTCAAATAACATTATAGACATTTTAGTGGCCGTTGTTGTAGTTACACTCTGTTAACTACATATTATTGTTAGACTATAGGTAGCGATGTGCTAATAGTCTCTGTGTACGTGCCTTTTATCTATATACAGAATGTTCTGGAAAAGGTCGGTCCCTCTCTCTAATCTCTTACCCGGACTAGAACTTTCTGGAACGTTCTATGGCCGTATATAAGCAGCCCGCTCTGCAGTGTTCTCTATGAGCTTCCGTGAGCTTCCATGAGCTTCTATGACTCTATGAGCTTACTCTCGTCTGCTACCCTCTCTCTACTGTCTCCCCCCAGTGGCTCATACCCTGTGAGTCACTCCCTAGCCCTGCTTCTTCGTTGTTATTGGTTGTTGCTGTTATTGGGCGATTGTTCCCAATAAACCCTTGTTTGGAATCCTGTTGTATCACCTCCCACTCGGCCCACAAATACAACAGAGATTTTCTGGCGACGCGGTGAACCTTGGACCCTGGACGCTGGTGAATTCTGGACATTTTCTGAAGGATCAAGATGTCGGAAACAGCTCAGCTCATCGCCCTCCTGCAAAAACAACTGGAGGCCCAAAAACGACGTCATGCGGAGGACATGCAAGCCCAGCAGGCACAGATGGTGGCCCAACAAGAACAGATGAGGCAACTTCTGGAATCGCTCAAGCCATCTGCTGCCGGCCCTGCACCCACCATACCTGCCATGGTGGCTACCTCAGTTCCAGCATTCTCCCCCTTCGACTCAACTGCCGAACTTTGGACAGACTACTGGGCCAGATTCCTAACCTTCATTGGAGCCCATTCTGTACCTCCAGAAAGAAGAGCGCAAGTCTTCCTCACCAACCAAGCTCCAGAAGTCTACAAGTTGCTCTCCAACTTGGCCCTTCAACAATATCCTCCCAAGGACATCAATCAACTGACTCTGGATGACATCACTGGTTTCATGAAGGAACAGTTCGATCCCAAACGCTTCATTGTCCGGGAGCGATTCAAGTTCTGGAGCGACATGCACCGCAAGCCTGGAGAGACAATTCAAGAACTGGCGGCAAGGATCCGACAAGATGCGGCTACCTGTGACTTTGCCTCCATCAAGGACCCCCAGGATGAGGCTCTGCGCACGCGATTCATCTGCTTGGTCAACAATGAAGCCGTTCTCAAGGCTCTCTTCAAGATCAAGGATGATGAACTCTCTTTCGCTCGCACAACCGAAGTGGCCATTGAGACTGAAGATGCTGCCAAGGTGGCAAAGGAAACCGTCTATGCCACCAAGTCTAAGCCTGTCAACAAGGTGAAGAAGGAATCTTCAGTGCTTCCCAAGCAACCAATGACCACCCCCAAGACCGCTCAGCCAAGGATCAAGCCACCTGCTTCACACCCGCAGTTCTCAGGTGCTTGTTATCGATGTGGCAAGAAGGACCATCCCAAGGGTCAGTGCCCCTACAAGAACTACACCTGCTCCTACTGCGGCATCATGGGTCATCTCCAGTCAGTTTGCAAGAAGAAGAAGAGGGAACAAGGACCGAAACCTGTCAAGGGCATATCTCATGTCCCGCTCAAGACAGTCAAGCTCATCAACTCAGTCCCTGCTGTGCTGCTGTGCAGCACAGCATCACTCTCAACGGAACGCCCATTACCTTCAAGATTGACACTGGTGCCGGTGACAACTTCATCTCAGAAGACACCTGGCAAGATCTGGGATCACCCTCTCTCAAGGACCCAGAAGGACACTACGAGACTGCTTCTCAGGAACCCCTTCCTGTTCTCGGAACATTGTCAGCAGTGGCCAGCACACCCACTCAGGACAAGACTCTGCAGTTCGTGGTCACTCCAGTGCCCAATCTCAACCTCCTTGGCCGTGCTGCAATCCAGCAGTTGGGCATCTCTGTGGACTCTCTCATGGGAAACACTGCTGTAAGCGCTACCAGCCATGCAGTCTGCGCAGTCTTCGACAGCCTCAAGCCAGACCCCTCACTGCAGAAGGCCTGTCAACAGCTCTGCCAAGAATTCCCCGATCTCTTCAAGTCTGAACTGGGATGCCTCAAGGACTTCTCACTCGAGGTCAAGTTCAAGCCAGAAGCAAAGCCCGTGTTCTGCAAGGCCAGACCAGTCCCATTTGCAATTCTGGAGGACCTCAACCAAGCATACGACGCTGGCATCGCTAAGGGCGTTTGGAAACCCGCTCAGTTCAACTCTCATGGTACTCCAGTGGTCCCCATCAGAAAAGCTCTGAGCCCTGGACAGACCAAACCCAGTCTTTGAGTGTGTGGCGACTACTCAGTCACAGTCAATCCACAACTGGAGACTCACCGTCAGCCCATTCCCCTGCCAGAGGATCTCATGCGCAAACTCGGAGGTGGATATGGCTTCACCAAGATCGACCTAGCGGATGCCTACAACCAGATTCCACTGGGACCGGACTCTCAGAAGAAACTCGCTCTGAGTACTCACAGAGGCGTGCTACTCCAGCTTCGCCTACCCTTTGGCATCAAGTCAGCTCCTGGTTACTTCCAAGAAATCATGGAGCAGCTCACTTCCGACCTCAAGGGAGTTGCAGTCTACTTGGATGACATTTTGGTCAGTGGAATCAATGCCGAAGATCATCTCAAGAATCTTCGCCAGCTACTCTCTCGCCTGGATGAGAACGGACTTCGCTGCCGCCTAGCAAAGTGCTCCTTTGCTCAACCAAGCATCAAATACCTTGGACACACGCTCTCCTGTCAAGGTATCGCGAAAGGCCCAAAGGTGGATGCTGTGAAGAAGATGCCCCCACCCACCAACGTCTCGTCTCTCAAATCCTTTCTTGGCTCTGTGCAGTTCTACCACAAGTTCCTACCCAACCTCTCCACGGTTACGGAACCACTGCACCAACTCACCAGGAAGGACACTCCTTGGCGCTGGGGAGCAGAGCAACAAGCAGCATTCCAGACTCTCAAGGATCTCCTGTGCACGGACACAGTGCTCGCTCACTTCGATCCTTCTCTGCCAATTGGAATTTCTTGTGACGCCTCAGATGTTGGAATTGGTGCTGTCCTCTTTCACCGCTATCACAATGGCAGTGAGCGACCAATTGCCAATGCATCCAAGACTCTCACTTCGACTCAGCGGAAGTACAGCCAGATTCAGAAGGAAGCGCTGGCTATCATCTTCGCCCTGAAGAAGTTTCATCAATTCCTTTATGGCCGCAAGTTTGTCCTGGTCACGGATCACAAGCCCCTCCTCGCTCTCTTTGGACCAGACAAACCCACCCCTGCACTGGCAGCCAACCGTCTTGCCAGATGGGCCTTCGCTCTCAGTCAATATGACTACCAGATCGAATTCAGGGACACCTCGAAGCATGGAAACGCCGATGCTCTCAGTCGACTTCCTGCTGGCCCTGATAGCAAATTTGATGAGGAGGAAACCGACAATGATGTGGACACTGTCTGCATGATCAAGACCATTAGCCTGCAGCTCAACCCAACTGACTCCACAGCAGTTGTCAAGGAAACAGCCAAAGATCCAGTTCTGGCTTCTGTCCTGAAGTTCACCAGAGAAGGCTGGCCTCCCTTGGACAGAATGCAGCCAGGAGAACAAGCTACTGAAGAAGATGCTCCTGCTGAAGACCCAAGCTTCAGAGTCAAAGCCTTCAGGAAGCTGGCTCCATCCCTATCCATATGGAATGGATGTCTACTCTATGGATCCCGGCTGGTCATCCCAAAACGCCTTCATGCTCCAGTCCTGCAACTTCTGCACCTCGGACATTTTGGCATGCAATGCATGAAGCAACTCGCTCGTTCTGCAGTCTACTGGCCTGGAATCGATCAAGACATCATGGATGTGGTTCGTCCCTGTACAGCGTGTGCTGAGCATCAGAACAAGCCTGCCCAACCTGCAATCCATCCCTGGATGCTCCCAGAGAAGCCCTGGAGCCGTGTTCACCTAGATCACGCCATCAACTTCATGGGACAGAACTGGCTGGTGATGATTGACGCCTACTCCAAGTATCCCTGCATCCATGCTACATCCTCAACTTCGACCAAGGCAACCACAACCCTGCTCGAAGAGGATTTCGCTCATTTTGGCTACCCCCACACCATTGTCACGGACAACGCGACCACCTTCATGTCAGAAGAGTTCAAGGATTGGTGCAAGACCAGAGGCATCACTCACCTCACTGGAGCACCATACCACCCTGCAACCAATGGTGCTGCTGAACGCTTGGTCCAGACATTCAAGCAAGCCCTCAAGAAGTCCTCACTTCCTCAAAAAGCAGCCCTGCAGGAATTCCTGATGCACTACCGCCGAACCCTCTCTCCACTGGATACTCTCCCAGTGAGCTCCTCAATGGAAGACGAATTCGGTGCAAAATCGACACTCTTCTGCCCTCTCCTGCACACATGGCTCAAGGAAAGGAATCCAGACAAGCCATGAAGTCTCAAAGTCAAGAGGTGGTGCGCCCAGTGGTAGCCAAGCTCACCTTCCGTTTCCCTGTTGGAACGCCATGCTACGCTCTCTACTATGGCCCTCACCGCAACAAGGATCCGCGATGGGTTCCAGCCATGGTCACTAAAGTGTTTGGAACTCGATCAGTCAACGTTCGTGTGTTCCCAAGAGGCCCAACTTGGCGCCGACACGTCGAACAACTTCGCCCACGCTATGGAGTAGAAGAGGATGACGATCCTGGTGAGGCACCAACCCGAGCAGTTCTGGAGACAACTGTCAACTCGGGTGAAGCTCAAAGTTCCCAGTCAAAGCCCAAGACTCGGAAGAATTGGCGTGCTCCAACCGGCGATGAATATGGACCTGACAAGCCACGACACTCAGAGCGGCTCAAGCAGAAGCACTCCCAGAAGATTGATGCCAGTCATACATAGGATAATCGCCTCTTGGTGTAACCTTAGGCTGGTGGGGAGGTGTTGTAGTTACACTCTGTTAACTACATATTATTGTTAGACTATAGGTAGCGATGTGCTAATAGTCTCTGTGTACGTGCCTTTTATCTATTGAAAGGAATGGGAGGTTTTATCAACTAGTAAAACACAACGCACACACACAACACAATCACACTAAGCAACTACACAACTGGAATACACTCAAACAATCACACAAAAACACTCAATCTCTTCATCACTCCCCTTTGGACGAGTGTCGACTGGCCGCCGCTGTGCCTGACAATCGTGGAATGAACGAACTGTGAGAACTGCTTGCTTTGCCTCTGTTGACTCGGAATCTCCAGTAAGTAGCTCTGCACTGATACCGTGCTGGTTCGATCTCTTGCACGCCACGTTGCGGCCTTTCCGCGCCTTTGCTTGGATCTGATGACTTGTCAACGGGGAAACGGGATTGCATCTGCTATGAAACGAACTCAAACGAACTGCCACTCCTTTCCTCTGTCTCCTCTTTTTCTTTACTCTGATCCTTCTCTTCGCACTTCTCTTCTTCCTCCTTCTTTTCATTCCTCTTCTCCTCATCACTCTCTCTCCTCTCAGCACTCTCTTTCTCAACTTCTTCCTCTCCTCCTCTATCTTCTCTTCATCCTTCTCATTTTTCTTCACTTCATCCTTGTCCTGCTCATCCACACTTTTCTCGTTACTTTCGCCTTCTCCTTGTCTTTCTCCTCGACTTCCTTCACTACTTCTTACACCTTTGACAGGAGTTTTGCTGAACTGAGACTGGTATCTGTCAAGCACACGGTTAAGACGTTTGTTGAAATCGATCCACCACTCTCTGTCACGCCGACGTTGTTCTTCATCCCAACGGAGACGTTCCTCATACAGCCGCTGTTGTTCGAGACGTGCTTCATGCAGCCGCTCGCGATCACGCTGGCGCTGTTCGGTCTGCCACTCTTGGTAACGCTGCTGTTGGTCGAGCTGCCATTGCCGATACTGCTCGCGATCACGCTGGTTTTGTTCTTGTAGAAGTCGGTGGCAGTCACGAAATGTAGTGGACATGTGAGCATCAACTGGTGGCCACATCTGTGCCTGATGATCACGAAACCAAAGCAAACTTGATCTCGAGATGTGGAAACGGGAGAAACTGAGTAGCAGAACTTGAACTTCGTAGTAGAACGTGAATGAAGGCAGGCTGGCAGGCTCCCGGGTCTGTTCGGCACCAAATGAAGGAAATGGGAGGTTTTATCCACTAGTAAAACACAACGCACACACACAACACAATCACACTAAGCAACTACACAACTGGAATACACTCAAACAATCACACAAAAACACTCAATCTCTTCACTATGTACAGAATGTTCTGGAAAAGGTCGGTCCCTCTCTCTAATCTCTTACCCGGACTAGAACTTTCTGGAACGTTCTATGGCCGTATATAAGCAGCCCGCTCTGCAGTGTTCTCTATGAGCTTCCGTGAGCTTCCATGAGCTTCTATGACTCTATGAGCTTACTCTCGTGTGCTACCCTCTCTCTACTGTCTCCCCCCAGTGGCTCATACCCTGTGAGTCACTCCCTAGCCCTGCTTCTTCGTTCGTTGTTATTGGTTGTTGCTGTTATTGGGCGATTGTTCCCAATAAACCCTTGTTTGGAATCCTGTTGTATCACCTCCCACTCGGCCCACAAATACAACAGCCGTTTAACTTGGCCTTTTCCAAAAAAACTGGAGTTTCCCTAGTTTTTCGCAAACGGGGCACTCGAAAATATTTACCGCAATAGTTCAGTTTTAATGGCCAGAGAAAGATGCACCCGTTTGAAACGATAACAGGACATGTTACAGCTATTTCGCAAACAGTACCAATTTAGAACTAATATTGCCCAGACAAAATCTGACGCATTGTGAATTGTGCTTAAAGCCGGATTCACAATGCCGCGTCCACGCGTCGCAGGTGTTGCTTGCGTTGCGTTAGAACATTCACAATCAGAAGCAAGCAAAAGCGTCGAAACAGCGGCACAGAGGCTAGATTCGGCATTTTGCTTGAGATTGCGTGCTCACAATTCTCGAAAAATTTGAAACGGGCCGAGTAAAAAGCTTGAATGGGAGGAGGTTGGAGGGGTAGATAGGGTAGAGTTGATAAAGAGAGGGAATGTGTTGAATTTTGTAGGCTACGTCGCCCTTAATATA